>JAQZBX010050795.1:0-19565 GCA_029593785.1 Cabassous unicinctus | reverse complement strand
AGAGATGTCTGGGGAGGGATGAATTTCGAAGGGCTTAGGCCAGCCTGGGGACAGCGGCCTAATCCCCGGGTGGAGGCCTGGCTAGCATTTCCCCTCCTTTGCCGCCTGCCCGCTACCCACTGGGAACAATCCTGCTCAATGTGCTGCACTGAGCTGGGAGCGTGCAGCGTGGCTGCGTTACAGAGATGGGACCACGCCCTGGCTCAGAAGGTGGAACCAGGGAAGGTGACGGCTCACATGCTTCAGACTTGGCATTCAAGGCAGCCTGAGGTGACGAGGGCACAGGGACTGGAGGAAGATGGACCCGGCTCCACATCCTGGCTCCACCGCTTCACAGCCATATTGCCTTTGACAAGGAACTTAACTCCTCTGAGCCTCAATTCCATCAGCTGTGAAGTGAGGACGATGATACCTGTGCCAATGAGATGCTCAGAAGATGATGCGGACGAAGACGGTAGAAGCTTGGGTAACATTTACTATGTGCCATGGGTGCCTGTTGTAAATATCTATCTATCATCTATGTATCTGTGTATCTATCCATCCCTCCCTCCATCCATCATCTATATCTATCATCTATTAATCTATCTACCTATCATCTATCTATCTACCTATCATCTACCTATCATCTACCTATCATCTATCTATCCATCTATCTATCTACCTATTATCTATCTATCTTTCTATCTACCTATCATCTATCTACCTATCATCTATCATCTATCTATCATCTATCTACCTACCTATCATCTATCTATCTATCTATCTATCTATCTATCTATCTATCTATCTATCTATCTAATCTATCATCTCTATATAAATTTAATCTTCTCAACTACTCAAGTTCATTTACTACTCTTTTACAGATGAGAAAATTGCGACTCAGAAGGGTTAAGAAATTTGCCAAGGTTATAAACCCAAGTTAGTGTGAGGTGCTAGGACTTGAACCCTAGGCAGTCTGATTCCCAAGTCCATGGTCTTAATTGCCACACTATAGAGCTTCTGAAGAATACAGTGTCTTCACTGTAGGACTGATGCCCAGACCATGCCCAGGACCGTACCTGGTGGGTAGTAGGGACACATACATAGTAGCTGTGGTCCACAAACTCCCCAGGCCATCCCCGAGGAAACAGAAGCTTACTAGGAGGTGCCAGTATTTTATTATTTTATTTTATTATTTTTTGCCATCCGATTCCAGCCATTGCACTAATTAAATGGAGAACTAGAAATGTATTTACTGTTCTAAGGGAAAAAATGTAAAGAAGAGCTTAAGTGTTGAATCACAGACGGGGTCTTCACACCAGTCCCTGGAGGCTGGTAAAGCGTCAGCTCTCAGGTGGGAGCGTGCCAGCCCACAGCGTCAGAGGCTCCCACAGCCCAGGCTCAGTAGCCGCTAGTCCTTGAAGGTGATGTCCTGTCCTGTCAGCCACCAGTCACATCCTAAGTCAAGTGCTCTCCCTCCAAATCAAAGCCCTTGGGGCTTCCAAAGGTGATCTTACTTTGCTTCCTAGACTTCAGGCCCACACCGTAACTCAATGGGCTCCTTTCCATGGGATGCAGAAATAGGAACCAACCTAAGAAAACCCTGAGATGCCTTATAGAACCTCAGAACACAAGAGTATCAGAGTGAAAAAAGGCAAACAGAAACATGAAGCCACAACTTCCAGGGTCACCTTCCCTGGCCAGTAAATGAATGTGGTTTGCTTTAAGATACAGTGCCAGGGAAAAGAGTGTCTCTTCTGTCACGAGTCCTTTTATCAGGCACTCATGTAATAATCATATTTCCATTTTTGCCTTTGCTGCCAAAAAACTCAGAGTGAATTTAATGCTCAACGTCAGTAGCCCTCTCATCCTAGGTCCCTGGCAAAATTGTCTTCTCCTCACCCCATCCTTTCATCTACATGGGGAATCTGCTTTTCTGACTTTATTTGTAACCATCAATAGTCCCGTTTCTCCTTTTTGGGAGCTGGTAGGACATACATTGTAACTGGATGCTGGCTTACAGAGGGAGATTTTGGCTTGAGGAGAGAGCTGGATTTGGGTGACCCTTTTAGGCCCCTTTGCAACCCTGAGATTTTGGGACCGTGACCAATAAACAGTCTTCCATGCTCTTCTTCTCTTCACTGCCTACTTGAAAAGGGTGTTCTGCTCCTGGAATGTCAAGTGATTGACTCGAGTGTGTGTGCTGGCATCAGCGCAATGAGCAGAGACTGCTGCTTCTTGCCGGCGTCACCTTACGGAGCTGGAGTGGGGCTTGGTCACAGGACACCAGCTGGCACGGAGGCTCCATGAGCTGCCTACCCGAGAACAATGGCCTTTCCACAATGCGAGTGCCTGCTGACTGACAAGAAAGCCTCAGCAGTGACGTGGCGTCACGGTACCTGGAACACAAGCCCCCTTTAGCACCTGGCTTGAGGTGTATCCAGGAGCCACCCTGGTGTTCCTCCTGCAGCCCTGGAGTCTTTGGAGCTTATGCTACGTGCTCCTCCAAGGCACCGTATCCGACGGGCTTACCTTGAGCGAGTTGCAGGGCCACGCCCAGGTTGGTGGCACCACCTCTACCTCAAGCTCTGATGTCCAGGAGACTTTCCCGACCCACTTTCTCAGGCTGAAGGAGTTCAACGCCCTCATTTTCCAGATTGGGAAACAAGCCCAGAAGGTTGTGACTTGCCCAAAGTCACACTGCTAGTTACCGCAGAACAAGAATTAAAACCCGTATCTTCAGGGAGACGTCCGGAATTGGCTGGGGTCCTAGCTTGGGCATTGACAAGGTGTCTTCTTTATGAAGGGAGTCTAGTATAGGCCAGGGATCTCTGCAGCTCCTGAAAGACTGGACCCCATCCCAGGGCCCGAGACAACTATGACTTAGACCAAGGCGGGGTAAACATTCTCAGTCAGCCCCCAGACAATTGATTCAAGCCAGAGAAGGAGACAATCAACAGCTCAGGATTAGGATAAACACATTTTCAAGTGGCAGAGACTCCCCTCAGGTAAACGGGATGGCTTAGCCATGAAATAACCCCATTTAAGTGTCAAAGCAACAAATCTGCACCATTCCTCCAGCATCCACATACTCTATATCTGTGTTGCAAAAACTGGTTACCTGGGAGCTCCCAGGTCACCTGGGGGAGATCAGGGCTTCAGTCAGCTGTCCCTACCTTCATTCTAGGCCTGGTCATGTCTTGCAGACAGGCTTTGTGCTGGATGCAGCAGCCTCCACCTGGAGGATGTAAACAGCGCTGCCCCCCTTCCTTGCTCCACCATTCCTTCCTGACCTCTGAGGAGCCTGGCCAGGTGACAGGCACCCCTCAACCCTCCCAGTCTGGGTCGGCAATAGCGCTGTTTCAGAGTTCTAGAAGGGCTACGCGGTTGGGACTCAGGGTGACATCAGCTCAAGGCAGTTTTGCAGTAACCAGGCGCTGGTTTTTGAAAGACTATTTTCCCCTCGTGCCTAGTTTCTGTTTCCCTGGCACCCGGAGGTAACAGAAGAGGCTCCCTGGCAGTGATATTCACACCCAATATTTGGAAGTCATTATTGTGCTTTCCAGGTTATGGAGCATTTTCACCTGTATCTAATATAAACCCAACGCCAGCAATACAAAGCTAATAGCATTATTCTCAGTGGGGAACAGGAGGAGACTGAGGTCAAAAGCAGTGGGGTTCCTTGGTCAAGACCACATAACTGATGGCAAAGGCAGGACCAGAAGTCCGCTTTCCTGCCTCTTGGTTGAAATGAGACTGTCTTCCGAAAGCCTCGGCTGACATTTTTACTCTTGAAGCATGGGTCCTTCTGAGGTCCACAGGGGACCAGCTTGCGGAACGAGCTAGCTTTGCTAAGCATCCCAGCGGGAGGTGCAGGAGGCCGCTGGGCTTGGCCCTGGCATGGGTGTCACCTTCTGAGCTCCCCAACAGGCCTGGCAAGCTGCCCCTTGTCCCAAAACCCTTGTCCTAACCGCACTCAGAGCCCTTTCTCTCATTCCATATCATCCTTTCCTCCTTCTCCCTCTCTCCCTCTCTTCTCGTCCCTGACACAGGCTGTAGGAGAGGTTTCAACTACGTAAGCAAGGTCTCCTGCTTCAGAGTCCAAGGCCCCTCCTAGGGCTCCAGTCCCACAGAAAGAGCTCAGAATTCAAGGCTCCAGGAAGCCCTTCCCCGGTCCCTCCGCTCTGGGAAGGCACTGACGTCATGGTCTAGAGGTAAAGCACCGACGAAGAGTCAGACCTGAATCTGAGGCCAGTTCTGCCATAGCCCAGGTAGCCTCGGGCAGGCAGCTTTCCACATCTGGGCCTCAGTTTTCTCATCTGAAGACTGACAGGTTGGACTCAGCAATCTCTTAAGTTCCTTTCCCACGCTCCAATTCCATATGAGGCCTCCTTTGATAAACAGCAAGAGCCAAAGTCCTCGTGTAGATCCTATCCTCTGAAATGACTTTGCCATAAAAGGGGAGGCTGTAGCAGGGGCTGATAGATTCATGGAACTCTGGAGAGTCCAAAAAGCATTTTAATTAAAATGTAAATGTTGTAAACATTCAAACTCCCTCCACCCTGGGAGCTGGGGCCCAGCTGCTGAGAGGGGTGAGGACACCACCGCTCGCCATCATTAGCATGAACAGGTGCCCTGTATATGTTGCCATGCAAAATTCCATTAGGGGATCTCACTCACGTGGAACACCCAGGCAAGGGGAGGTGGGGGACCTCACTCACGTGGAACACCCAGGCAAGGGGAGGTGGGGGACCTCACTCACGCAGAGCACCAGGCAAGGGGAGGTGGGGCTGTCCTCTAGTTTAGGTCAGAGACAGAGCGAGCTGTGTCCAGAGGAGAAAGAAGTGGCCACCTACGGGACTTGATTTTGAGGAAGTCCCTTTCCCCCAAATGTCTTCCCACCCCATTGTATACACTGCCGATGCCTAAAATCCCCCCATGAAGGGTTCCTTTGAGTTAGGGATGGCACTCCTATTAGGAGACAAATAGTGCAGAAGGGGTAGTATGTTTTGTTATTGGTCACTTCCTCTCTGTGCAATCTTGGGCGCCTGCTTGTCTTTAGATACAGTGACAAATAAAGCCAGGCCACCTTTCCAGGGAAGAGGGGGTGTTGCAGTGGCCTGTCCCCAGGACTCTCTTCCTTGGGACCAGGACCCCTAGAGTTGTGTTCCACCTTCTCAAGGCTGACGACTCTGGGGCTCGACCCAAAGACCCCCAATGACAAGAGGAAACCCAAGGGCTGGGAACCAGAGAGAGGCACCTCAGAGGACCAAAGACCCTGGCTAAGTAACGACAGGGCAGCCGAGGTGGTCACTACGGCAGAACTTTCCCTGGGCTTCTACGACAAGGGAGGAGGAAAATGCGAATTCAACAGGTGCCCAGGAAAGGTGACGACACAGGATACCACTGCTGACTGGTTGTGCATTTGCTCTACTCTGCAACTTTTGGTGATTATCTAATTATGGCTCATTACCAACATCAAGTTACATTTGCAAGGTCGTAACTGCAGGGGAAGGATACAATTATTATAACGAAGTCTCCCCAGCCCCAGACTGTCTCCCCTCCAATCAGTCCCAAATGCCACTGCTCAGATCCTCTTCCTTGCCTGCCACCTGGGCCTCCTTGGACCCTCTCCTGCACCCTCCCCAAGGCCCATGACAAAACATGATCCAGGGGACAGTGGCCCCTGTGGCTGTGTCTCTGTCAAGGGGGGTTTTCCTCCCATTCTCTTCCCCTGCTAATGAGCAGCTTTCTCTTGGTGCTGCCTCGATGGAGGGAGAGTTGAGGACATTAGAGGGTGCTGGAGACTGGGCCCACGAGGAAGGGTGGCAGGGTGTGAGCACTGGTGTTAGCGCCTTCCAGCATGGCGTGGGGTTGCAGCCTGCCTGCTGGCTGCCGCCCTGCAAACAGCTCCTCAAAGGCCGAATCCTGGTACCCAAACTGCGTCACTAAGACCTCAGCACCAGGAAGTGTGGAAGGCTTGGAGTGGCCTGGAGACAACCTGGTTCTTGACTCTTGGGGAAGGGCTTCCACCAACAAAGGCCACCGGATGGGGAAACAGCCTCCCTTGTCTAAAGGCAAATGCAGGGTATAAGGGAGTCTGTATCCAAATGAGGCCTCACTTCTGGCTGGCCAAGCCACCCCTTTAGCAAGGTGCCATTCTTTAGGGATGACAGTCACAAACCCAAGAATCCAGAGAAGGGACACCAGCAAGGTGAGAGGTCTGGAAAAGCTCTTTCTTTCATGGAACTGGAAGTTTTTAATCTGGAAAAGAGACTTCAAGGGAACATGACAGCTGGCTTCAAAGTCTGAAGACTGTCACGTATAAGAGAGAGCAGACTGGGCCTGTGTGCCCAGAGGCAGAATCAGGTCCCATGAGCCAGCCGACCATGGACCTGGCTGCCTCACTGTCCACAGATGACCCCTGGTCAAGGACGCTGTAGGGGAGGCTGTCTCACTGGGTGGTGGAGGCTCACTGAGGTCCCTCCACCCAAATGTGCCCTATGTATGTGGCTCCAGGCAACGCCTGGATCAGAAAGCATAACACCTTGTACCCAGTAGGTGCTCAAACAATGTTTTCTAACTGTTGGGTGAATAATATTCAATTGCAGAGGGTTTTCAGGTAGGTGGTAGAGACCTTCTCCAGCAAATCCCTTTCCAACCAAATGTATTGAACGTAGCTCCTGGATGGGGCATCAGATTCATGTAAACAAGAGTTTCTCAGGGTGCTTATTTAAAATGTAGATTCTTGGGCCCTCCCCCGGAATTTGGATTCAGTAGGTCCGGAATGGGGACAAGAAATCTGGACTTTTTAAACAAGCTCCCCAGATGATTCCTATACCTGGAATCGCCAGAGCACACTTTAAGAAATCTAGGCCTCGTAAACGAGCCACAGGTTCGCCGGGTTCCCTGATACAAGCAAGCCCCGTCCAAGCTGCATTGCCTCTGCCTGACCACATCCGCGTGCCCCTGGAGATGGGTGGCCTCCATCCAGTTCTGGCTGAAGCCCAGGAGACACTGAGGCCCAGAGCAGCAGGACGAAGGCTAGGCATCTTTCAGCATAAGACCCTTCCCCATGCCCCCTGTCCCATGCCATTGAAAAGTTGGCCTCCCACATCCTTGCTGGGTCACGGACTTGGTCCTGAGAGCTTGCCCATCTCCCATCACGCTTCCAGCTTTCCCAGACATGGCTCCACCTCTGCTCTTCCTACCTGGGTCTCGGCGTTGGCTGCTGCCATTTGTCATGCTCTGGTCCCTCCCCTGGCTCCACTGCCTTTGGCTACCCAGCCTTGCCCCCTATAGTTTGGGACCATCCACCATCGATTCCCTGCTTTTTGCTCCAGTCCTATGAGCAGAACCCAGCCGCCTCTCTCCAAGTTCTCTTCCACTTGGAAGGGGCTGGAATCGCATCCCAACCTTCCTTTCACAGGCAGCACCCTTCCCACTCTTCGAGAGCATGAAATTGGCCTCTTCCAGGAGCATCTCTCTCTTTCAGTCCTCACATCACTGCCAACTGCCCAGCCAGGCCAGAGGCCCCCCTCCCCTCTGCCCTTGCCCTCCAGGGACTGAAGTGTTGACTTTGAACAGTTTAATCTTCTCCTCTTTCCCTGCGAGCAGAGCTGTTTTCCTCTGATCCCTGGTGTGAGGTGTTCTGTAACGGACTGAATAAAGGGGGGCTGGGGGTGGAAGGTAAAAGGAAAAAAAAGAAAGAAGGAAGGAAAACATACCTCCTGGCAAAACCCAGAGCACCACTTACACTACATCTTTCCCTGCTACATTATTTATAGCGTGACTGAAACATTTATTCCTCCCCTGCTCTTCCAAAGAGCACTGGTGTTTCCACTGAGCTGTGACAAGTACAGCGAGCTGCACGGCGGTACTGCACCGCTCAGCGCCAGCACCAAACATTTAAACACAACGCTGCACCCGGAAAGCGCTGCAGCAGGAAGAGACCGCAGGACGCAGGGGCTGGGATGCAGGGAGAGGGAGCGGGGGGGAAGGGATTGAGACCTGGGGTACAGGGAGGAATGGAGCAGAACAGCAAAGGGTGCCTCCTTTAAGCCAGGCTTGCAGAGAGGCAGAGGCCCAGGCCCATGGCGGTGGGAGGCCAGCGGCCAAATCAACACTGATGCTCCAGGAGGCGCTGGCAGGTTTGTGAACAGGTATTTTCATTTCATCAACAATTTGTATAAGTAAGCACATTTCCTGATCGATCGGGGTGGGGTAGAAAGGGTATGGACTTTGGATTTAGACAGAGCTATGCTCCAGCAGCCTCTCTGACACCTCCCTGCTATGTGCCCACTTGGGGCAAGTCACATAAGCTCTCCAAGGCTCAGTTTTCCTTTCAGGAAAAAAAAAAGGGGGGTGGGGGTAATAGTATAAGCCCTGCATCACTGTTTTGGAGTGTTAAGGTGATGTATAAAAAGTCCCCAGAAGGATAGAGGGATTGAGAGGTGACTGCTAAGGGGTGTGAGGTGTTTCTTTTTGGAGAAATGAAAATGTTCCCCAATTGAATGTGGTGATGAATGCACAACTCTGTGATTCTATTAAAAGCCGCTGATTGTACACCTTGGATAGATTGTATGGTGTGGCTGTTTGAGATTATTTATGAATTCCAAAAATAGAGATTATGTTTGTAAACTAGTCTGTTCCTCTGGGCATGATAACCCTTTGATTGTATTAGATTCAGCTGAGACGTCTGATTAAATTATGTTAAGATTAGGGCTCTGATTCAACCACATCGCTAGAGTGCGACTCAGTGTTGAGTCCCAGCCCCCTTGGTGGGCTGATAAAACAGATCCTCACATGGAAGCCGACACACAGAGAAGATACGCAGAGGATCCTGTGGCTCAGGAAGAGAGATGAGCCTGATAGTTTACAGCTCACCTTGTGAAAAGAACAGAACAGCTGAGCCCAGAAAGAAATGAGCCCCAGGAAGACAGATGAGCCCGATGCCAGGCTACAGCTGAGATTGGAAGAAGCTGGACCCACGGAGCCTTAAGAGGAGAGAGGAAGGTTGAACCATCGCAGACGTCGGCAGCCATCTTGCTTCAACACGTGGCAACAGACTTTGGGTGAGGAAGTACTTCTTACGATACCTTGAATTGGACTCTTTAGGGCCTTGTAACTGTGAGCTTTTATCCCAAATAAATACCCTTTATAAAAGCCAACATATTTCTGGTATTTTACATCAGTACCCTTTTGGCTGACTAATATATATGGTATATGAATATATCTCAATAAAACTGCTTAAAAAACAAACACACAAGCAAGCAAACAAAAGTTCCCAGCACGATGCCTGGCACCTACTGGGTGTCCCATAAAGGCAGCTTGGTACATGTTTGGTTGACGCGCATTGAGGACCCACAGCTTTTGCAGAGCAGGCTCCTGACAGCCTGGTCTACACACCAGTGAGAATACATAGTGCAGGGAGGCCTGACTTTCTCCCGGCTTCCAGCTCACTCTGAAAGACTAAGCCCATAAACGCATGAAGGCAGAGCACTGCACCCCCCATCCATTCTGAATAAGCACCTGCCACATCCCTTCCCTTCCCTTCAGAGCTGTGTCTATCAACAGCTGCTGCAGTTTGCTCTGAACTATGGACCCTGCGCCCAGCACCCTTGGCTGCCTTTGCCTATTGCTCCTCTCACGTGCAATGCCAGTCCAAACCCTGCCCATCTCGGTGAGAGTCCCTTTTCCCTGGCAGACCTTTGCTGGAAACTCCTGCCTTTGGGGATCGGCTCTCCCACAATGCTCTCAGGGTAGCATCTCACCACGTACGGCTCTTTATAGTCACCTATGGATTGTTTACGTCGGTGCGGCGTCCCTAACCAGAGAGGAAGCCCCTCGAAGCCGAGGACCAACTCCCTTTCTTCTTTGGTGTCCCAAATGAGGCAATGCCACACGAGGCTGTGTGTGCCTGCCAAAGAGAAAAAGTCACATGGCAAAACACATTTTGGAGTTGTCTCTTACTGGCCGAGCAGTTATGGGTAAATCAAACATTCCTAAGATTTGGTTTCTCCCGCTGTAAAATGGAACTATGTCCATGGAAAAACGATGACAGCAACAACCACACGATTAACATTTCTTTTTTTATTATTTTTATTTTTCAGGTGGTACCAGGAATTGAACTCAGGACCTCGTACATGGGAAGCAGGTGCTCAACCACTGAGCTACAGCCGCTCCCCAGGTGAGAGTTGGTTATTTTGTTAGTTTGTTTGTTTGTATTTTTAGGAGTTACTGGGGATGAAATCTGGGACCTCGTACATGTGAAGCAGGCACTCAGTCACTTGAGCTACATCCGCTCCCCACTAGCATTTCTTGAGGGCCTACTATGAGCAAGTCATTGGTCTAAGAGCCTTCTTTACGTGTTCTCATCAATTATTAGGAAGGCAGGAGTGGGTCCAGGTTTTTGGGGTCTGAAGCTTACATGATTTTGCAAGTCTATTTAAAAAACAAACAGGGCTACGTGGAAGAGCCCTGTGCGAATGAGGTGCTTCAAAGCTGAAGTTTTATTAGTGTCATGGAAAATCTACCTCTGCAAGTGGGTAATTCCATTGCCCTCATTCTACAGAGGAGAAAACAGCCCCAGAGAGACCGGAAACTTGGCCCATGTCACGCAGCTAGCATGTGGTGCATCTGGGATGCAAACCCGGACACGGTGGCACCACAGCCCACAGGCCCAACTGCTCAGGACTGAGAGCAAATAAGGTGTGAGGAGAGGCCGTGCAATCCTAAGATACTGCCGATGTGTATCGATTGGTTGCAAGGCAGAGAAAGGAAGAAGCAGAGATGATATATAATTAGCCCAACCTCCATGGCTCTGGGTTTTGCAAAGGTGAGTTTTGCAAAGGTGTCCAGTAGCAATACCGGGCCAGAGCCCGCGTTTCCCAAATGCTGACCTGCGCTCTCTCTGCTACCCACCCGAGGACGGAGGGACGACTTGGTCGGTTGGTCAGGGGCTGGTTCTCCTTCGTCAGAGCCCAGGGCTGCTGAGGTCCCTGTAATGACCCTAGTGACTCCTGGCTCAGCCCCCTCCCCTGCCCCAAGTCCCCCAAATTGGTTCTATAACCTGCTCTGAAGATTTGGCCTTTCTAAGCCACAGGAAAGGCAGATTTAAAATACTTCTGTACCCGCAACGGGGCATCTGGGCAGCCTTCCCCTTGGCCGCTGTGCCCCAGGGAGAAACGTGAGCCAGTCTTGTTTGTAAGCCTCGGTTTTCTCAACTGTAAAATGGGGTGTTAACACCTGCTGCAAAGGGTGGTGGGAGATCAAACAAGATCACGTACGTAAGGAACCAGCACAGTGATTGAAATTTTCCATAATGAATACTGAAGGTGCATAATTAGTCCCCTTGCCTCTGTTAATAATTTGATCCCTGTCATGTAACAGGCCTGTGTCCTCTGCACCTCATCAGGACCATGGACCTGTGATCCAGGACCTTGGCTGCTAGTCCAGATGCCCTTGATGCCCAAAGCCTGGTGCAGCTCACCTGGTTACCAGTTACTGTCCCTGCTCTGGGCCTCCCTGAGATTACCTAGCTCACCTGCCTGGCTATCCCAAACCCATCCCTACCCGAGTGTGTGTCAAAACTACCAGGTCTGTTGAGACCACCATAGCCCCAGGTGGTGGGGAGTGTGAGGACACAGGTGAGACCCAAGCTCTGGGCAAAAGACCCTCTGAAGGCTTGGGCCCTGCAGTACATTGTCCAAAGGAAGGTGGCAAAGTCAGGCTTGGCTTTAGGAGGTGTGGCTGCCTTGGACCTCCTTCTGTAAGGTGGTGATAGCAATGCCTCGGCTCTCCTTGGTGGCTGGAAGGATTAGACGTGATGGTGGGTGTGGCGTGCCCAGCAGGGAGCTGGCACGTGGTAAGTGCTCCATAACGGTGCCTATTGACATAAATATAACCCCGGTCACCATCGGCATCTTCATCATCATGCCTTCCCAGGAGTGGGGCTATCAGATGGGCAGTCAGCAAGTGGTAGTGGTCTGGTTCGGGGTGGTTGGTTCATCTTCAGTCTGGACAGCAGCTGGGAGTCCAAGCAGCAGCCAGCTTCCCAGAGGAGATGGCTGGCACGAAGTGCTGCCTTTCCAGCCAAGTCAAGGTTAGTGCTGGGCCCGTCCAGGGTCTGCCCAGCCCTCCAACGGGCTGGATTTCCCAGCGGCCTCGCCATCATGGGCACTGAAGAGCCAGCCTGGACAGCAAGGCTGGTCCTGGGCAGTTACGGTACCCGCTGCTCATTCTCAACTCTCTTCCTCTCAGGCTCCCACTCAGCTCTCAGCCTGGCTCCCTCTGGTTTCTGGTTTGGGTGCCCTCTGAAGCCACCTCCCCGCCTGACACAGGCGCCAGCCTGCAGGGTCGATGACGGCACCCAGACAAAGGTGGCTGGAGACCTGCCCCTTACACCAGGAGGAGCTGCTGCCTCCCACCCACTTGTTTTCCAGCTTTTCTTCCTGTCCCAGGACTGACCCTGTATCCAAGCACATTCAAGTAGTATTTTCCTAATTCCTTTGCTGTAGAAGAAGGGATAGGGGAACTAGCACTGGAAAATCTCCTACTACTTGGAGTCTGACTTTGGGGCAGGTGAGTTAACATATAACAGGCATCATTAGCATTCACCGTGTGCTAAAGCTTTACACACATCATCTCATTTATTCCAACCACCACCCTAGGAGATGGAGCTTTATTATCCCCATTTTCTTTCTTTCCCCCTTTTTCTGTATTTATTCATTCCTTTAAAATATCTTAAAATGTCACCTTCATGCCAGGCACGGCAGCTGGAATTTAGTGATGAATGACAGATATAGTCCCTGTCTTCCTGGGAGCTTACAATCCAGAAGAGGAAACTGAGGTCCAGAGAGGTTGGTTAGAGCCACGTGCCGCCTGCTCTCAGTAGTGACATCATGACTTGGGTCTCTCTGCAGGGTGCTTTGCAGTCCACCCCTCCCATGGGATCAGTTCATCCCAGAACAGCCCCCCACCTGCAGCTGGGGGTCCTCAGGAGGCTGGTGCAAGCTCTTAGCAAAAACTGGTTACCCATAAGGCTATAGAAAGGCACCTTGTCACTCTAAAGTGGAGGGCACCCATTGGTCGTTATGCTGGAGCTCGCAGTGCACCCAGGAGGCTGGCCAGGTCCCCTCCTAACTGGGGGACAACGGGAGGTAAGCCCCAGAAGGCACACTGTGCCCATCCCTGAAGGAGCTCTGGGTTCCAGGGAGGGAGAGTTCACCCACCCCTCAGCCCTGCTCTCCGTGCCGAGTGTGGCTTCCATTTGACTACAGGGTGACACGTCCCACGCCAACCACTTCTGCTCAGTGCCATCCCCTTCCAGGCTGTTCCTGCCGCTTCAAAGCATGGGGAGTGGAGAGGAGAGGAGCGCAGCTCCAACAACAGCCAGCTTGCCTGAAACCCCAATGCTGGAGTTAATAAAAAGAAATGAACCCATTCAGGCTAGCACCGAAATTAGAGTCTCGGTTTCACTGTAGTGATAGAAGGCGGGTACTTTGGCACGGAGCTTGGAATAGGTCTGGGGGGGCGGCGGAGGGGGAGGGGAGGCGGGTGTGCTGCTGCAGACTGGGGAGCCTGGCGCTTTGATTTGTCGTCTCCCTGCCTCTCCAGCCGCCCCTCCTCTCCAGGTCCCCCTCCTCTGAATATATTTGTTTGTTTAATCCTATTGATTTCTAAAGGCCTGCTTGCCCTCGGGGCCTCTTGCTGCAGGTGTACCAAATGCAAATCCGACAATTACAGTCAATCCAGCAGCAGACTCTCCCCATAAAAGGAGAAAGCCGAAAGGCTTCCCGCTGGGGAGTGCGGCCCTCAAAGACAAGTACTCCACTGATGGGCAGAGTCAATGGCCCTGGCACAGGTGGGCACCAGGGTGGGCAGATGACACAGGGGATGGCCCTTGGGTTGGGTCTGAGCAAGCTCTGCCTCTGGCCGTGGCGTCTTGCCCTGGGAGACCTTTAAGGACCCCTTGAGTGGGGAGAGTTGGTGGCAGGGCTTGGGCTGACGTGGCTTCTCCCAAGCCCAGCCTTCTGTATAAGCCACTCATTCATTCAACAACCATTTAGCAGACATTCATTAGCACCAAGAACTGTTCTGGGCCCTGGGGATACACCAGTGAATAAGACACATGGTCTTTGGGCTAATGGGGCTTATAGTCTACCAGGGAGATCAGATAAAAACACCACCAACAAAGGTGGGAGTGTTAGGGCGGGAACTAAGGAAGGAGTGAGATGGACAATGGTGGATTGCGAAGTCGGGAAAGGCCTCTCTGAGAGAGGAAATTTACACTGGAACCTGGAGACCAAGGTGGAGCCAACCATGGGAAGCATGGTGGGGGCTTTCCAGGCAGAGTGAACAGCATGTGCAAAGGCCCTGGGGGGAGAAAGAGCCTGGTTTGTTTGAGAAACTAAGAGATCAGTGTGGCTCCAGCTCAGTGAGCATGAGGGACCGTAGCATGAGATGGGAGGATCAGAGAGTGGCAAGGGCCAGACCCCAGGGCCTTTTGGGCCCAAAGTAGTGTTTAAATTTGACAATGGGAATGCTGAGCTCGGGATGATGGCCTAGCCAAGCCTGTGATGCTAGATCGTCTTTAAAGGAAGGCCCTTTCTGTCCCCTAGGTCTTCAGGGACTTGGCCTGCCTTTTAGAGAGGAAAGGAAAGAAATTAAGCCAGCAGTCTGACACTCATCACCTCCCCAGGACGCTATATGCTTTCATACTCCTGCACCTCAATTTACCTTCCAAGATCAAACCCACTCATTCATCCATGTATTCACTCCTCATTTACTGAACACTTACTATGGGCAGGGCAGGTAGGTGGGTGGGCAGGAGGCAAGTGGCAAGCTGTCCAGAGAGAGGTGACAACTCCTCCTTGTAGCTTTGGCCTACTCCCCAGGCCTCTGTGCTTGGAAGATGTTTTGTTCCTACTTCTATTGTGTTCCAGTTGATTCGTATGCCCTAAACTGATATCCAAACCAACAGACATTCCAGCGATCCTTTCTTCTTGACTTTAGAATCCATTAAGGGTTTGGCAGCAGCCTGGGGAAGGAGGGAGCAGACCTATACCCTAGTGTCATTTTGCTGATGTTGACAGTGAAATGAATTTGCCTTCCTGGGCACGCAATAACTTGACAGAAGGGAAAGAGCCCAGTGGGCCCAGGTGACAGAGGGAGTCGGACCGGGACTCATTTCTTCACGCTCAGCTCCACGTGGACAACAGAGCTGGCTGCGCCTTGAAAGCGGTGCACGTGTGGAAATCATGAGACCAATTCCCACTGGCCTGCTCCTGGCATAAGGAATGCACTTACTGCTCACACTTCAAAGCGCCCAAAGACTCCACATCTTCCCTGGAGAGGGACGCAGCCTGGGCAACCGGTGTCCACAGCAGTGTTTGATATGCAAATTTTCCATCTCTTTAAGCTAGACTGTGAAGTGGAGAGCTAGAACCACGTTTAGGAATTTGAGCCCTTAGGGATCATGGAGCCCCAAACCTTTGTTTTATGGCAGAGCTCCAAGAGGCATCCTGAGATGCACTGACTTATCCTGGAACCCTCAGCTAAAGAGCCTGGGACCTTCAGTTAAAGAGCCTGACTCTCTTGCCCTGGGTTTCAGGTGGCCACGTGGAGTCCATGTTTACATCTCAGGGCTTACCTGCTAAATCCAGCCCACACACACAATGTCTCCCAACAGCAGTCCTGGGATCCGAGAAATAAATACTCAGATAAAAAGCCATTTACCAAGACCCAAATGCCTTTTAACAGAGGCTGTGACCCCGGCAGGATAAGCCAATTATCAAAGGATTGTGTTCCAAATGCAGCCGAACTGTCTCAGAGCCTTGTCAGGGGGAATCAATAAGTAGTTAATCAATGGATTGAATGATCGCTTACCGCTAGTAATTAAATTTTGAGAAAGTACAAATTCTATTACACCTACAGTCAGTCAAAAGTGATGCTCAGATCCTGGAACATGGAAGGAAATAAATTAGAAGCCCTGTGGCCACAGGATGAAAAAGTCAGATGTAGCAAGACTCTGTTTCACAGCATCACAGGGCTTTAGACGCAAGAGAAACTCAGAATCACCCTGTCTGACGCTCTCATATTGGAGAGGAGGAGACCAAGACCCGGCGGGTCGAGGGACCAGTGCAAGGGAACCCGCGGGTTAGGGTCAAGTCACGGATTAGTGCCAGGCCTCCTCACCCCGGGCCAGTGTCCTTTCAGAGAGGGGCCAGCTCCTGTTGTTTAATTTGGGGACGTGATAGAGACACTGTGGGTGCTTTGCCAGCAGCTTTTCCCTTAGGGGTACTCATCAGATTTCCAAGTGGCCATTTCCCCTCACCCCAAACACAGGGCTTTTGCACAAGGCAGAGATTCACAGGGACACCAATGGCCCTATGTATCAATGCCCTTCTTCTGGCAAAGTCGGTAGGGGAAACCCTCAAACGATGAGGCTTTGCCGTGGCTCGGGAAATTCAACATGAGCACATGGGCCTGAGCAGCTCCCAGAGAAGCAATGGCATCCGCTTCAGGACAAGTCCCTGCCCTGCAGGCTGAGCCCGGGGCGGGGCAGCTCATATGGACATCCATGTACCGCTCTGTTTGTCAAAGATATCTCATTTCCTTATACCCCACACATCTTTATCATTTGGGGTTCTGTCTGATTCTTCTCCTGTTGCCCTTAAGTTGGGTAACACTGAACCCACTATGGGCCTGGCATACTTGCTGAACCGATTCAAGGACCTGAAGGTAATACAACAATCACCCATGAAGGATGAGCAGCCTTTTATGCCCGGTAAAAAAAACAAATGCCATTTGGTTTGCCTATTCTGGAGAGGATGGAAGGGGGAAGACATTTTGGTGGACTGTAAGTTTCTGTGTTCGTTCCTAAAGTGGAAACTCCTCCAGGAAGCCTTCCTAGACCGCCTGTCTGGTTGGAGTCTCTCTAGGAACACTAGCCCTCCCCTGCCCACCTCCTCAGGCCAATCACCTCCCACTTGCCTGCTTTTATGGGTCTCAGCGGCAGACAAGCTGTAAACCCAAAGTACCTCCAGCCACCTCGCATGCTTCTGAGCCGCTTGCCCCTTGCTGCCAGCCTAAATGTGATCAAGAAAGGCACACACATTTTTATGACTTGCTTGAGGCAAGGAGAATTAGGTAGGCAGATCTTCTGGGAGGAAAATCAATGTCTTCCGAAGCCAAATATCAATGACTTCTGAATTATCCTGTGCTTCTGTGAGATCTGTGCCGTGTTTCTGTTGATGTTAAACTCCTTCCTGAGCCACCCTGTGCGTGGGCTTCAACCAGCAAACAGCTCCCCAAGGCTGGGATCTTGCCCCCTCCTCTCCCTTCCTCCCCATGACAGTCTGAGGCTCTACTGCCTTCTGGAGTCTGCCCCTGCCTCTCCTGCTTCCCCTCCCCTTACCTGACCCCCACCGCATGCCCAGGGAAGCAAATCAGAGAGATTAAGGATTCCTTGAGATGTTCTGTACAGTTGCTGGTAATGTCCAAGCCTCCGTGCCCCGTGCTCCCTCTAATTGGAGATGCTGCCGAGGAGTCTGACTTAATCGGCCTGTGATCACCACGTGGGGGGAGACGGGTCCAGGGAAAGGATGTGCCGCGGAGCCTGCTCCTGCTGTTCACTGGCCCCAGCTGTGTGTGCACAATCAGCCTTTATTAACTATTACACTTCATTCCGGGCAGCTGCCTGGGGAGAACATTGATTCATTCCCCCAGTCTTTTAGGCTGCCCTAGAACTCAGCGTTTCCATTTATTTATCTCCTTATTTCCGTGCATATGTGCAGGGTAGATGTGGGCTGGGGAAGACACTGCCATGAAACGGATTCCATTAGAAGCACACATTCATTCCCCTCTCTTCCCTCCAATTCCCAACTTTCCTTGCATCTCACCCATGTGGTGGATTTTCCTCAATTTCCCCTCCTTGCAAGCCCTAAATTAGAAGGTTGTTTCCTGGAGGAAGCAGGAGAAGCATCACACCTAAAGCTATTTATTTCGCCAATACCCATCTAGGTCCTCTGTGCAGTGCTGTGACATATTATCGTGTGGATGCCAGCGTTTCCCATCCACTCCTGACTCGCACCCGTATATGTGAGAGGGTTCTGGGCAGGGGCATTTCTGACGGGCCAGGTGGAACTGCCATGGTCCTCTCAGTGGACGGGGCCCCCTCAGTGGCTTGGACACCAGACCATCATGCTTTGTGCCGTGCTTTCTGGGAGCCAAGCCCTCTCAGGAGAGGGTGGTCTTAATGGATATTCAGCAGGTAGTCCCCCCATGCTACTCCACCCCAGATGTGCCTCTGCAGATCCAGGATCCCCATCCTCCACGAGGCAGCCAGCTACATCCCCCCTCCCTCTGTATGGACTGAAGATAGGCAATTACATTTATGGGGGGATGGGGGGCTGAATGAGTGGTCTAAGAGAAAGAGTATGCTCATAAAACCCTCAAAGAATCAGCACTTAAAATCTCCCCTCCTGTGTGCTCTGAGTCTCTCTGCTCTTACTTGCTGTGTGACTTTGGGCAAATTGGACAACCTCTCTGAGCCCATAGTTCAGCATTTGTAAAACGGCTCAAATCTGCCCTGGCCACCTGCTCTATAGGGATACCAAGGACCACATGGGATGGTGTGTGTAAAGATTTGTAGATGGTCAAGCACATGGTGTAGGGATAAGAGAACCGATGCCAGAGCCAGCTGCCGGGCTTCAATCCTGGCTACACTGCTGCCTAGCTGTGTGACACTGTGCCTCAGTTTCCCATGTGTACTATGAAGATAATAATAGCAACTCCCTCACTAGGTTGTCATGAGGATTTAATGAATTAACATAGGTGAAGGGCTTAGAGCAGTACCTGTGCAAGGGTTAGCTTTTACAATATACATGTGGACAGTCTCCCTCTGTCTTACTGTGTTGCTCTCAGAATACACACATATAGGAAATATCATGGCTTTGAACATTTTCAGAATGTACCACAAAACGTCAGGGTTAAACTCCTTCCCACCCCGCCAGCCAGGCCCGGGTCCCTGGCTGTGGCTGGTTTGTGGGAAGCCTCTCCTCGATGAGCTCACTCTGGGGGCAGGCCCGGCTCTGAGGCAGGCTCTCAGGGAGAGCCCTGCTGCTCCCCAGCAGAGGCTAAAGCTGGACTGCCGCGGGCACTGCTTCTGGCATGGTTTAAAGGTCAGCTATCGACACCTGCTCTCATCCTTCATCCACCAGCAGCCCAGAAAGTAACCCCCAGACTCTCAGCTGGCCTCTCCAGCCTCGGGCTTATCAATACTTCCTCCTGGTAAAACGTAAACTGCATCGAACGTCATCTCTCCTGGTCACGATGCTCTCTCTGTACAGATTCCCACGCTGGGGACCGTGTTCCGTGAGTTGGGGGTTGGGGGTGTGAAGGGGAGTCGGGGAAGTGGAAGAGGAAATAGGACTCTCGAGCTGGGATTCTAACAGGCTCCAAAAGCCACCAGATTCTCTCGTAAACAGTTCATTATGATGGAAATGATAAAACAGAGCAGAAAGCCAATTAAAGGACTGGCAATATTATCACAAATTGGCAGGAAAAAAATCATTCCTAGTTTT
>JAQZBX010050794.1:0-19557 GCA_029593785.1 Cabassous unicinctus | reverse complement strand
AAAAAAAAAAAAAAAGGAATCATTGATCTCAATATGGGAATACCTTCCCTATCTACATTTTCTATTAGCAGTGTTTCTCACCAAATAAGTGAACACTGCAGGAAAGAAGTGTGGTTGATTCATGGAGTGAATTAAAGGAAAATGAAACAAGAAACTAATAACAAAAATACTCAAATGATATTTTGTCTTTTTATGCCACATAAGCAAGTCAGGGTTTCTGGGAAGGGTTCAATCCTGTTTCAGGTGCAGGCAAGCACAAGTGGGCAGATTTACTTGACCTACTGACATCCTGAGAGGACTCTTTTGGTTTTATAACAAGTGCCTCTATATTTAGTTCCAGATGGCATTGGGGAAAATCCTTGGGAGCACAGTCTTTGGCCTATGGAGTAGACATTGCCCAGAGGTAATTTGTGGATGATAATTGATTCTAGATAATGAGAAAAGCAGACTTAAATAAAATCTGTGCATGCACACAACTTTTGTCTATCAAGAAATATTAGTATATTGATTTTGTGAAAGGAATTGGTGAAGATTAATGAAAGAATGATTAAAATAGAAATAAAACTGCAATTCTTCTAATATCATGATGATTCTTACAGTGAAATATTTATTGCTCTTAAAGACCAAACAGCAGAGAAGGGGCCAAGAATCTGAATTCACCTTAACCCTTGAAATCAGGTGTTTCTGGATTAATATTTGAAAAATATTTCCTCAGTTTTTGTTCTAAGGAATGTTCTGATTTTCACTAGTCAGGCCAAAAATCTCAAAATTTTTGCTGGATTAAATGACAAAACAACCGTTCTGAAATTGTCCAAAATGTCAACATAAAGTTATTGTATACCATTTAATAGCCTGGTGCCAAACACCACTAATCAGGCTTGTGAGGTCCGTGTGTTATTTTTCAGCTCTTCACGTCACTTCTTCTCTTGTGACTCAGTTTCTTCATCTGTTAATATGTTAACAATGGTGTCCAACCTTATGAGCCTGTTGAGATGTGATACAATATAATGTGGAAAGCATTTGGACTATTACCTGACAAAAAATATACGTTAGAAGGTACTACAATATCTTTTATTTAATTGTCAAAACAATGATATTGAATAGATGAGTCAGAACCTGTCAGAAGAATGGAAGCCTTCCCTGGATATTAGGCATATTCTTAATGTTTTTTGTCATTGATTTACAGTTTAAATAACTATGGTCAGACAATTTACTCTCTGATTCAAAACTGCTTACATATAACGAATTTTCATGTAGTATATGATTTATTTTCATACACATTTGAAAATAATGTATATGCTGGATCTTTAAGCATGGCACTCTATATGTGCTAATTAGGACAAGTGAGTCATTTGCTCTGTTCAAGTCTATGTGTCTGATTTTTCCTCATATTTTATATACTGACTGAATTTTATTTATTTATATAAAATTATTTAAGTAAATAATTTTATTTATTTATATTATTTTTAGGTGATTAAAAATTCTATTTTTCGTTATGTCATTTTTGCAATATATATGCTTAAGATATATTAGTATACATATATAAATTTGGAATCATTAGGTGTTTCTATTTCATTGAACGATTTATCATGATGCAAAATTTATCTAAACAATTTTTATACTTCTTGCTTTGAGGCCCTACAGCTATTGACAAAGATATGGTTAATCAACTACACAAAACCTCTTTTTAATTTTTAATTTTAATTTTTTCATTTAAAATGTTATTGAATTACATCACTCATACATGAACATGCACAAAGAATAACTGTATAATAGAAGTTGTGAAGTTGCAAACAAATATGCATAACATACACCATACATCACCCCACCATGAATACCTTGCATTGTTGGGAAACATTTGTTATAAATTATGAAAGAGCATCATTAAAATAATACTACTAACTATAGTCCATATTTCACATTTGGTGTGTTTTCCCCCAATCTACCCTATTATTAACATTCTGTATTAGTATTATATATTTGTTATAGTTCATGAGAGAATGCTCTCATATTTGTTTGGTTAACCACAGTCCATCTTCCACCACAGGATTTAATGTGTTATACAATCCCATGCCTTGTACAATCCAAAGTGTACACTGAGTGGCCCTCATTTTCATCACTGAGTTTTGCTGTCAAAAACCAGATGTACTTTTGCTTGCTTTTCATCATTTTTATTTTTCCATCTATTTTACATTTTATTTTCAACATATATGTCCTTTTTAAATACAATTTTTTGTCAACAACATAGATATATAGTGTGTGTTTCTTAACCATTTTAATAGTTCTTTTTTTTGAGTTGAATTTTTTAGGTTGATTTTATTAAATATAGTTACTCTATCATGTTGGGCTTCTCTTTGCTATCATGTTTGTTTTAGTTTCTAGCTGCTAAAACAATTACCCTACAGTGGGCTGACTTAACAGCAGAAATGTGTTGGCTCATGGTTTCAGAGGTTTGAAGGCTTGCTTCCTGCCAGGTTCAGTATCTTCTGGCTAGCCAGCAGTCTTTCAGATTCTTTGGCTTTTCCATCACAGTGTAATGTACATGGATATATATTTTCCCTTCCCTTCAGCTTCTGGCTGTTCATCATGACTTTTCATTATGTGCCTTTCTGTATGAGACTTCCATTAATAGTATGAACACCCATCCTGATAAAGTTGGGCCACACTTTAACTGAAGCAGCCTCATCAAAACTTCCTGTTTACAATGAGCTCACACCTACAGGAATGGTTTAAGATTAAGAACATGATTTTCTGGGGTACATAATTCCATGGTACCTCAATGTGTTTTTGTTTTATATTTGCCACTTTTATTTTTGCCTCATTTTTCCTAATGTTTTAAGAAAACATATTTTACTTTTTAAAATTTTCTCTTCCAGGAGTCACTTATTCATAAACCATATATCTCATTTTTACTTATTTTCTTAGATATTTCAATATTCATCTACCACTCATCACAGTCTGCCTTAACTTAGTATTTTCACAACTTTCAGTATACACATATTTAACATTCCCAGTGCATGTCATTCCTTGACACATCCAGTGATTTAATCTGGAATGATTTTCCTTTAACTTCAAGAAATTCTGTTAACATTTCTTATAACATAGGGTTGATAGGATTACATTTTTCTCTGCTATAATTCATCTGAATATATGTTTGTTTCTTCATAGTTCTCAAAATCCCCATGATGTACCAAATATTTTGACTTTTGTTGTTGGTTTTTATTACTATGTTACTACTCGAACTATTAATGTGAGAAAGTATGGGAAGGGCAGGGTGTGGGGCATAGGAGGATCCCTTGTATTTTTTATGTAGCATTTATATAATCCAAAGCTTCTTTAAAAATTAAAAATTAACAACTAAATAATAACAAAAATTTAAAAGTAAATTCTCTTTTTTTAAATTTTACTACATTTGCTCACCATAAGTCTATCAGATTATTTCAATTTGTTCTATCACTTGTTTTATATTTCATTGCTAGGAGCATTTAACTATATGAACATTTTGCCTGTTATTTATCCATTTTCCTAACAATGGTTATTTCAGTCATTACCATATTATGGTTGTCAGAAAAATAAATCCCCTATAAAAATGGCTGTGTTTGTGTTTTTTGTTCTACATCAACACAGCTTTCTCTTGTGTATATATAAAATAAACTGCATGATCATAAAGCAGATGTATGTTTTGACAGAGTTGGCACTAACAAGTTATTTCTAAAGTGAGGGCACCGTTTCACATTCTTATTCTTTCTGTACAATAAGGCCATCTCCTTCATATACATGACAACATTTGTACAAAGATTCCTTAAAAATTTAGCAAATCTAATAGGTGTGTAATGGTATCACACAGAGGTTTCAATCTTCATTTCCAAAATAAGTTTCATGTTAACTACATTTTCATAAGCTTATCAGGGATTCAGACATTCTCTTTATGAAATTCTTCTTCGACTCTGTTGTTCAATTTATAATTGGATTTGTCATAGGAGTTGTACATATCCTGGATAAGAATCAGTCATCATAGATTATTTGTAATGACTTCTAATCCAATCTATGGCTTCCTTTTCATCTCAAAGAAGAGTGTCAGTCAATAAACAGAAATTCACAGTTTTATCAAGTATAACTTCATTTGCTTTTACCTTATAGATAGCACCTTTATCAACACGATTCTTAAATTCTTGCCTATTCCAAGGCAGGAAATCCCTTTCTGGAAGGCTTTTTTGTTTCTCAAATGTTTGTTTGTTATATTGCCTTTCTAACTAGACAAAAATATTTTCCTGTTTTCTACTTCATATTAATAGAATTTGAGAAGTATGGAAAATAATTTTTTCAATGTAAGTATCAATTTTTTCTGGTAACTTTTATTGAAAGGACTGTTATTTAGCCCTTTGAATTGACATGCTGCCTTGTCATAAATAAGGGTGAAGTATATATGTGGTTATATATAAAATCTCTATTCTGTTCCATTGGTCTTTTTATCAGTCTTTTCACCAATACCATATGAATTAATTACTGTTGCTCTGTAGAAATCATGAATTTTGCCACTGTAAATTATCTAAATTAATTATTCTTCAAAATTTTAATAGATTTTTGAATCATTGGTTTCCTTATATAAATTTTAAGAATAGCTAATTTTTTAAAGATATTAAACAAACATACACGCACAAAGAAAGAAAAACTACCTGCATTTTTATTCAGATTTAATTGGATTGAGTAGATAATTTGGTAAGAATTAATATCTTAAAAATATAGAATTTTCTTGTGTATGAATTCAATCTATCTCTCCATGCTCAGGTCTTTAATTTTTTACTACAATGTATTCTAGTTCTCATGAATATATGTACAGTATTCATTAGATTCATTTTTACATGTTTGACAATATTTAATGGTAATTTTTGTTTTATTTATTTATTTATTTTTTAAAGATTTATTTATTTATCCCCCCCTTGCTGCTTGTGTTTTACTGTGTCCATTCGCTGTGTGTCTCTTCCGTGTCTGCTTAACTCCCCCTTGCTGTGAGGTCCTGCTGCATCAGCCCACCATGCTGCGTGGGCCAGCCTGCTCTCACAAGGAGGCCCCAGGAAGCGAACCTGGGACTTCCCGCATGGTAAACAGGGGCTCTATCAATTGAGCCACACCTGCTTCCTGCTGTGAGGTCCTGCTGCATCAGCCCACCATGCCGTGTGGGCCGGCCTGCTCTCAGAAGGAGGCCCCAGAAAGCGAACCCGGGGCCTCCCATATGGTAAATGGGAGCTCTATCCATTGAGGCACACCCGCTTCCCTGTTTTATTTTTAACTAATAGTTGGATGCTGCATAAGAAACACAACTAGTTTCAGGTAGTTATATCAGTGAAACTAGCAAATTTGGATAGTTCTAAGATCCTGTCTGGCACAGAAAAATTAAGAAAATCTGTCAGAATCAACTTTTTTAGAATTCTGAAACATAGTCAATTATTTACAGCAATGAAATTTAACAAAATTAAGGCAATTTAGACATTGATAGAAGAGTTTCCTAACATTTCAACTTGGATTATGAGAAAACACTTTGTCTTGAAGATGGCAGCCCAAATTTCTTGGGAGTGTACCTGATTTGGGAGACAGAAGAGCAGCCCATCTGTCAAATGATTTTTGCTTATCTGTGTTGGACCAACTAAGGTATTGTTAAAGAATTGATGAAAGGTGCCTGGTTTTTTGTCATCTGAGAACTCTGTGCAAATAGTGGTGGCTGTGTTGATGAAATTCCTTGAAATGATTGAAAGGCAAATTAAGAAACAGTGGCAACTTGTGGAGGGGGATTATATTTGAGACCAAAAATAGATTTATTGAAAGGCTGGGAGGAAAACCTAGGGAAAGAGTTGCTTTGAGGAACAATGTCTTTGTAAAACATCGATGTATAAGTTAGAAACTACGAAGAGACATGCATGTGTCAGGCATGATACATGTTCAAAAAAGACATGAGAACATCATAAACTTTCTCCTTTCACTAATCTACATGCTCAAAACACAGGAATTGAAGATTAAGGCAATTTTTAAAGAGCCTCAACCTAGCCAAAAAATTGAAAAGACCAGGAGAGCTTCTTTTGTTTTTCTTCTTCCCTTTCCCCCTGGCTTCAGTTGCTTAAAAGAATCTCTGTCATGGTACTAGCTGACCACAAATTAAAGGAGGAGAGATGTCAAAAACACACACAACAAACATAGCACTGTACAACAAAAAGAGTTAATCCTAATATAAACTATAGAAAACAATTAATAATATAATTATAATAATGTTGTTTTATCAATTATTTCTAAGATACCACACTAATACAAAATGTTAATAATAGGGAAAACTATGTGTGTGATGTGTGTATAAGAGATCTCTGCACTTTCTGAATGATTTTTCCATAAACCTAAAACTTCTCTTTAAAAAAATAGACTTAATAAGCAACTGCTGTTACCAAAGTGCACTGAAAGACAGCCTGGTGAATATCTCAATTCTGAAACAGTGAAAAAAATGCAGAATAAGTTTTCTGAAAACACTGGAAGGTGATCAAGCCTCAAAAACAGCTCAACAAATGCTGATTTAGAAAAAGAAATCTAATATTCCTTGGAATACTTCAGGAAAAATTCACCTCACTGGTCCCCTGTACCAAAGTCCTGTATGCATTGAAGTTTGTGTGATTCATAGCAGAGGTTTGGTGGCAAAGGTGCATTTAAAGGCAGCTCTCTGAGTCCTGACTGAACAATGGTGGCAGTTTGAGGGCCTGCACATCCAATAAGGGTCCCTGAAGGCAGACTGACTAACAAGGGTGGTTGTGTGCTCTGCACACACTTCAGCTAGAGACACTAGAGCCTGACTAGTTCTCCTATATGAATGTATTGGACAACTTTGTTAATTAACCTCAACTGACTCCAGAAAAGGCAGACTCCGAGCATAGGTCTGGGTTCCTGAAATTAGAAGTTATGGGGCAGAAAGTCAATGAATTAATGGGGTCTAAGCCATAGAGCTGTCACTTTGCTGAAAGCTGGAATGAGAAGGCAAACCAGAGGGAGTGGAGCTGAGCTGACTCTAGCTATAAGAAGGGGGAAAAAAACTATAATTAAGACAAAAAGCATAGCCCAGAGCCATGGAAGAAAAGCTGGTGAGAGGAACTTATTTTCTGGAAAGGAAACAGTCACACATATTGGGTAATTTTGGAAAGCCACCAGACTTGCAAGGAAAAGTAGTATAAACTGGGCTAAGTTTTGTTAGGAGCCTCATCACAGAATGTATCTTCAATAAAACCTAAGGTGAAAGAGAAAATCTGATATCCAGTGTTATCAAATCAAAAAAATCAAATACCAGACTTTAACAAAAATTCACAAAAGAGTCAAAGAAACAGGAAGAGATGGCCATTTAAAGGGACAAAATAAAACAATATAGGATATTTAGATTTTTGAACAAATAATCAAAAATAATTAGTCACATCTATATAAGTTCAATGAGGTAAAGGAAAGGATGTATAAAGAACTAAAGGAAAAGAAGAAGATTCATCAATGGAAAGAGGAATTTGAAATCTTTAAAAGGTATCAAACTGAACTTTTCTGGATGAATAATGCAATACATATAGTAAAAATACTCTAGAGGGCTTCAAGAGTAGAATTAAAAAGACATTTAAAAAATCAGTGAACTAGGAGAAAAGATGACTGACATATTTCAGCCTGAAGAGCAGAAAGAAAAAAGAATGAAAAAACTGGGGCAAATCCCAAGGGGCATGTGGGACAACATAAATGTTACCATTGTATGCATTATGGAAATCCCAAAAGAAAAAGAGAACTAGAAAGTGCAAAAAAAGTTTAATTGAAAAAAATAATGGCTAAAAACTTCCACAAATCATAAAGCTTGGAAGTGATAAGGCAGAGGCATGACATTTTTAAAGTATAGATAGAGAAAAGTGCTGGGCAATAATTTTATGTCTGGTAAAATTATTTTCCAAAAAATGATGGAAAAATCCTTGAGGACTGAAAGAGGAGGCATTTGAGTCCTCCAGTATCCCAGCAGGCAGTGCAGCCTCGAGATGCTGACAAAGAACACTAGGAGCAGTCGCAGCTGCTTTCCCAGGAGCCGATGTGGCCAAGATTGCCAAAATGCTTTGGAGTTTGTAACTGAACATAAGAAAGTCCAGAATAGATGAGACTGTACAAACAGAACTGCAGCAAGGGGGATTCGTGCCAATGCATCAACAAAAAAGACAGCCAGAGTTAGTGGAAGGAAATCTTCCTGTTTCTGTGTTTCCCACGAAGCTATATTTTATGCAGATGATAGTCAACACATAAGCAAGTGTTTACTCTGTATAACCCCTATGAGTTTGTCTTAAAGTTCAAAGTGTGTTTCGTCATAGAGTTGTTCCATCCTGTCACTATGATGTGATAGACAAATTCCATCTCCAAGTTTGGGAGCAAATCCAGAGAAAAGCTTTAGGAAGGAAAGACGTTGTTGCTACTGTTCTTCCAACAAAAGGAAGAACAGGATAAAAGATTAAAGGAACATTTAACAGAAATTTTATTTTCTGAGCAGTCGTTTCAACCAGCCCTCCGGCTTTAATGAGGTTCAATTAAACTTTGCACAACACCTAAGAAAACAGATCTGTCTGCTCAGGGTCTAGTTTACTCAACATCTTCCTGGAGTGGTGTGCGTTGAAGCCCTAATGCTTCCTAAGCTGAGGAATGTGGAGTTGCTGATATCTCTCTACCTCCATGTAAGGGTGAATCACAAATTAGTGGCCACTTATAATTTAGGTTTAAATCACAATGGCTCTACTTAGAACATGAGCAAGGATTTCAGTTGACTTCTGAAGTCATTTTATCTTCAAAACATCGTGAATATGGACTACCTTTGTCTCTATCTCACTTCATTAACATGCTATGAACTGTTGAATGATTTAAAATAATTGCAAATGTAGAATATATATTTTAAATTGCTATAATTTTATTTGAAGGACTCTAGCAAATTATGTTACAGACAGCAAGGATCCTTCTGAGTGACACTTATGCCATTATTTGAAGAAATTATTTTTATATCTATACCTATTGCACAAAAGACTTTAGTTACAACAACGTTTGTTATTTTGTCATCTTTTTTCTAGCTCACTTTGATTTTAAGGCCATGTGTACATCAAAGTTAAGGGTGTAAAAGAGTAAACTGACCAGCCTAAAAATGACAATTTCGTTTATTTCTTGGCTACAAGCATCAACGTTACTGTGTAAATTATACCTTCTCCTCTAGCACCATAAACAGGTGGCATGGTGTTTCTAAAATAAGAGTTTTACAGTTAAGGTGTGGAGGTTAAAAAAAGCATAAGGTACTGAGGGATCATTCTTATCCAAGGGTCTCACAGAAGATATAGGACATATTTGCTTCATCCAGTGAACTACAAAATAAGTAATGGTCCAGATGCCAAGCATATGTTTTTCTTTAAACTAAAAATCCACTAAAACTAAGGCAATCTCTTCATTTAGTCTAAGTGTTATAAAGGATGGAAAGCATTCGTTTAGCTAGTAGGTTCACCCTGGCTTTAAACATGGATGACACTTTAGGGTAATGGGGAAAAAGCAATTTTATCTTTTTTCCAAAGCTCCTTTGCCTGACTGATTGTAATGATTTGCTCAAATTAGGATTACTAGATGCTGGGTCATTCACATGCAGATTATTTTCTCCTTTGAACTCTAAACCAAGGATAGAAAATCCTTGATATCTGTGTCTATTTTGTATGTCATTGAGATTTGTAAGTTTTCATTTATCATTAAAGTTTTATTTAATATTAAAATTTTACCAAAAAAAGTTCCCCTAAGCACTGTTTATATTTCTTTATAGTTTCTTCTGATATCTGACATAAATATGAAGTTTTAAATAAAATAAAGTTATTATATTTTGACTTAAGATTTTTAGCTGAGAATACAATGCAATATGTAGAGACTCTTGAAAATTATTTTTCAGATCTTTTTACAGAATGAACTTATGCAATGCTATTGTAGTATTCTCAAGGACTATATGAAAACACAAAATGTTTACCTGAGATTGGTTTTTGCAGAAAGCAGGACTTTGCTTCTAAAAAGCTTTTATGTATACCTCTTTACAGAAAATCCTCATTGTTTAACCATTTGGGGAGCATAAATCATTATATGGATCATGTCTGTACATTATGCAATGACTGAAAAGTATAAACGTAATCCCTGAATTTTGTAAAACAAATACTGTAAGCTCTCTGTTTTCCTGCTCATCTCACCTTGTGTGTGTGTGCATACCTGTGTGTGACAATACATTGTAAAGGAAAGAAATTACTTAAAAAGGAAAGAAAATGGAGAAAAAAAGATGGAAAGTTTAAGATGTTGTATATAAAGAAAGCTGAGGGAGTTCATCACCACTAGACCTGCCCTAAAAGAAATGCTAAGGAGAGTTGTTAAGGTTGACAGGAATGTACAGTAGATAGCAACTTTAATCTCTATGATGAAAGAAAGAAATTTGGTAAAGCCAAGTGCAGGGTAAATGCGAATTTCAATATAACTTTATTCATGATAACTCTAATTTTATTTCCTACATGACATAGAGTAAAGTTACATAAGAAATAAGCTTATTTATATTTCTAAAGCAACATATAAAAAGATATTATATGACAAGAACAACCTAAAAAATGGGAACAGAGGTATATGTGAACAGAGACTTTTTTATGTTACTGAAGAGAGCTAGGTATCATTTCAGCCTAGACTGTTATAGATTTAGGATGTTAAATATAATCCCATAGGTAAACCACAAATAAAGTATCTGAACTAAAAACAGAAAAGGAGCTGAGATTGTATCAATCTGTTTCACTCAAATTATCATTCTGTTTCCCACAAATGTCCAAAAGCTAATGAAAAGATGTTTAAAATCAAGAGCTATTAGGGTAATGTAGATCAAAACTTTGAGATACAATTTCATGCATTATAGAATGGATATTTCTAAAAAAAACTATAAATGCTGGAGGGAATATTGAGAAATAGGAATACTCTTCCATTGTTGGTAGGAATGAAAAATGGTGCAGCGTTTGTGAAGGACAGTTTTGCATTTCCTCAGGAAACTAAAGATAGAAGTGTCATATGATCCAGCAATCCCACCATTAGGAATATAATCAGAAGAACTGAAAGCAAGGACTCAAACTGAAATTTGCACACTGATTTTTATAGCAGCATTATTCAGAATTGCTAAATGATGGAAACAACCCAAGCATCCATCAACTGAAGAATGGATAAACAAAATGTGGTATAGTATATATTCAGTGGAATTCTATTCAGCTATCAGAAGAATTAAAGTCAGGATGCATAGGACAACATGGATGAAACTTGAGGCCATCATGTTCACTGAAATAAGTCAGTTACAAAAGGACAAATATTGCATGTATTCACTAATATGAACTATATATACTGAATAAACACATGGAGTTAAACTCTAGTGCATAAGTTACTAAGAGATAGAAAGAAGGTTAAGAAATGGGAGCTGATGCTTAATGTATGTCAAATTTTTAACAAGTTTCATTGTAAATGAGTGGAAGTGGATAAAGTCAATGGTAACACATTATAATGAGTATAACTAACACTGCTTGTGTATTAAGGGGATGGTTGTTGAAAGGGGTAATCTAGCGATGTAAATGTCAATTGAAAGAAAGCTAGAGGATAATCTAGGGACTTTAAAACAGAGAACTTGGTGGATGAAGATTGTGGTTAATAGTAAAAATATACAAGAATGTACTATGAACAAGCACAAATGTTCATTAATATTACAAGTGTTTAAAAATATGATACATGGGAAAATACAACTAATGTAACTTATGTTCTATGGTTAATAGAAATACTGTAATATTTTAACAGCAATGGCAAAGACGGTACTTTATCAATTCAGAGTGTCAACAAGAGGGGCAAATAAGAAGGTATGTGAGTTTTCCTCTTGAAACTATGTAAGCACTATAGAATTGACTTGAGTGATGACACACAACTATATGGTAAAACTGAAAGCTAACTGATTGTATATGTTGGATGGATTGTATAAAGCATGGGGCTATAAAACATAGTGATACCCTTTGTGGATGTTGGACTGTGTTTAACTGTACAAATATGAGAACATTCCCATATGAGCTATAACAGATATATAATACTAATACATGATGTTACAAAAATGGTGGCTTGTGAGGAAAATACACCAATTTTAAACTATGGATTATAGTTAGCAGTAATATGTTGATGTTTTTTCATCATCTGTAACAAATGTTCCACAACAATGCAAGGTATTGGTGTTGGGGTGACATGAGAATCCTGTATGCTATGAATAACTCTTGTGCAAACCCATGACTTCTCTAACTAAAAAGAATGGGTGGGGATATGGTAATGCTGCATATTTTATTCTTAGAAAAAAGATATACACCACAGATATGACCAAATTTCTTTGTCAATTACACTGTTTTACTCTGAGTCTTCTCTGAAGGCACACATGAAGAACTTCATAAGAGAATAAAGACAAGTTTATAATTTAAGTTCTATCTGTCAATTATAATAACCCTGGCAGAAAAGTGATGTTGGGACACTGTTAGGTGTCCTGACAGAAAGGGTCTTTTAAAAAGCTTGAAATTTATATAACTAGATACTTCTATGGGATATAAATGTTTCTTGGTTTCCAAAAGTATATTTTCTGGATAGATAGAGGCCCACACAGTAGCTAATGAAATATTAAACTTTCCTTCTGTGGTACTCCTGCTACATTCTCAAATAAGATGACAAAAAGCTCTGGATTGGTCCCTTTAATTAATGCCTAAGATTTGCCTCCTGAAAATCTCCTTGTTACCAAAATGTAGCCTGTCTTTAAGCCAAACTCTGAAGATAAACTTTCAGCCTTCCCCCCCTCAACATGGGACATGACTCCCAGGGATGAACTTCCCCAGCAATGAGTGATTGTTACCATACATTAATCAGTGATGCATTTGCAGAAAGACCTTGACCAAAAGAGGGATATATTAAATAAAAATAGAGTTTTTATAGCTAAGAGATTTTAAATTGACTTGGAAGATCTTTCTGGAGGTTATGTTTATGCTGATATCAGCCAGACTTCACACACAGTAATAGTAAACAAAGCTTTAAACAAATGTTCTCCTGAGGTCCCTAGAGATGTCTGGACACCATTGGCAAGCCACATAGTATCATGAAATCAACACCCCATCTTGGGATATATGGAAATTTAGTTCCCCAATATAACATAGTGTATTAGTCAGCCAAAGGGGTACTGATGCAAAGTACCAGAAATGTGTTGGCTTTTATAAAGTGTATTTATTTGGGGTAGAAGCTAACAGTTTAGGAAGCCATAAAGCATAAGTTACTTCTCTCACCAAAGTCTGTTGCCACGTGTTGGAGCACAATGGCCACCAATATCTGCAAGTGTTCAATCTTCCTCTTCCTCTTAAGGTTCTGTGGTTCCAGCTTCTTCCAATATCAGCTGTAGGCTGGGGTAAAGTTCTGTCTCTTTCCTGGGGCTCATTTCTCTCTGGGCTCAGCTACTGTGTTCTCTCCACAAGGTAAGCTGCAGAATTTCAGGCTCTCTCACTGCCCTCTGCTTCTGCCATGTCTATGGAGCCTTCTCTCCTTCTTCAAGTATCTGCTTCTCTGTGTGTTTGCTTCCAGGGCTCCAGGATCAAAACTCTAACTTTCTTTTCTGCCATGTTGTTTTCTCTGTGAGTTCCCACCCACCAAGGGGGCAGGCACTCAATGTTCTACTGACATGGCCCAATCAAAACCTTAAGCATTATTTATTCAAGAAAAAGTGAAACCTCTGAATCCAGTCCAATCTAATATGCCCAGAGGAACAGAGTAGTTCACAAACACAATCCAATATCTATTTTTGAAATTTATAAACATCAAACTGCTGTACATATTTGTACTCATTTATAAATCCCATAATCATGATCCTTACACTCCTTTTATCTGAACTCATAATTTTCAATTTACCTGCTAAGTGTATTTCTCAGACACTGAAAGTCTTCTGATGGTTTATATGCTGGTTGAAACCCAGAAGAAATGTGTAAAATCCTATTTTCCAGTTCTTCAGGCCTGTCCTGGACATCTAAAAAAATGAAGAGATACTCCGAAACAAAAGGAGTATCTTCAGCTTCAAAAACACAAATTCATTCCTCTGTACCATAATATCTAACTACCATCTATGCTTGAAGCATTGAGAGCAGACATCATGCCAAACTCTTCAAGTCTGAGGAATTTAGAAAAATGAGAGTTTGGGAGTGGGGTGTGTAACTACTGACCAAGGCAGATTTATCATTATGTTAGCTATTATCTTGTGTTTATTGAGTAACTTGTATCATTGAAATAAATAATAAGTTTAAAAATGTGTATATAGAAGAGAGAGGTAAAGTATGACAAGAACATCTTAAAGATGAGGAACAGAGGGATATAGAAACAGAATTTTTATGTTTTTGAAGATAAAACAGTATCATTTCAAACTAGTTTGTTATATATTTAGGATGTTAAATATAAACTTGTTGGTAAACCAAAAATAAATTATCTAAAATAAAAATAGTAAAGGAAATGAGAAGATATCAATCTGTTTTACCACAAATGATCAACTATACACAAAAGAAGGGTCAGTGGGGAAATGAGGGAGAAAAAAGCTATAACATTGTCTTCATTTACCACTGAGCTTCCAATGCTAAGTACCAGAAATGGGTTGGCTTTTATAATGAGAATTCCATTTTGGGTAAAAAGTACAGTTCCCAGGCTATGGAATGCCTAAAATTAGGGTATCAGCAGAGATACATTCTCATCAAATTCAGCTACTGGTGATTCTGGGGTCCTGCCATGTGGTGAAGCAACAGGGCCACCAATTTCTGCTGAGGTCCCTGCCTTCCTCTCCATAATCTACCATTTCCTAGAGCTTAGCAGTTGGCAATGAGCAGAAGGCTTGCTCCTTCAGCCTTGAGCTTATCTATGGGCTTAGCCTCTTGGGAGCTTTGTGTTTAAGCTTTGGCTTCTAGCAGTCCTTGAGTCCTCTCTTACATGGCAGAGCTCCCTTTCCTTGTGTGTCTTTCTGTGTTTTAATTTATATCAGACCCAGCAAGAAGACAGAGTTCCAAGATGGGTCAATCCTCACTGTTATAATCCAATCAAAAGCCCCAAATCAATCCTCTCAAGTAATCAAATCAAAGGCCCCCTAACTGAATTCAGTGCAAAGGGACCCATGCCCACAGGAACGGGTTAGTTTAAGAACATAATATGTTTCTGGGATTCAAAAAATTCAAACTATCACAAACACATACAAGAAACAAAGGACAATTGGCAAAATGAGTATTGCCTTTTTAGTAATTACCTTGATGTAAATGAAGAAACTCTACAAATAAAAGACACAAATTGACAGAACAAATACAAAACTACGATCCAACTATATATTACAAGAAACCTCACATCTATAAAAATACACAAACAGCATGAAAGTGAAAGGATGGAAAATTCTATTCTATGCATATAGTAACAAAGAGAGATCTAAGATAACTATATTAATATCAGACAAAATAGATTTTATTTCAAAAATTGTTAGGAGACACAGAAACATGGTATATTTTAATAAAAAGCTCATACAACCAATATCATAAAAGAATTACAAATGTGTAGGCATGGAATAGCATAGTCCCAAAATATAATACACAAATATTAAATATTTGAAGTGAGAAAGAGATAGCTGTACAATAATTATTGGAGACTTCAATATGCCACTTTAATACAGGATAGATTGTGTAAGATCAACAAGGAAAGAGATGATTGGAATTATAATATAAATGAACTAGAATGAACAGTCAAATATAGAACATGTCGCCCAACAACAGCAGAATACACCTTATAATTGAGGGCATGTTGATCATTCTCAAGGATAGACCGCATGTCAGGCAAAAACATATTTCTCAAGAAATTTAAAAATATTGATATTATACAAAGCATCGTCTCCAACTAAAATGGAATATAGCCAGGAATCAATAACAGAAGAGAAACTGGAAAATTCACAAATATGTGGAAGGTTAAACAACCAATGTGTCAAAGAAGAAATCATAAGGGAAATTAAGAAATATATTAAGATGAATGGAAACAAAAACACAACACTTGAAAATTTATGGAATGAAGCAATGGCAGTGCTCAGATGGGGTTTTTATAACTATGAATGCCTACATTACAAAAGAAGAGATATTTCAAATCAATAACCTAACATCATATCTGGAGGAACTAGGAAAAAAAAGAAGAGCAAACTAAACCTAAAGTTAGTAGAAGGAAAGACCTAATAAAGATTTTAGCAGATATAAATGAAATAGACAATGAAAAACATTTGAGAGAATGAATGTAATCAAAAGTACCTTCCCTGAAAGGAACAATAAAATTGACAAAATTTTCTCTAGAATGACAGAAGAAAAAGACACAAGATGCAAATAACTAAAAGACAAAGTGAATGGGGGATTATTATTTATCTTGCTGAAATTAAAAGTCTTATCAGTCAATATTATGAATAGGCACACAAATAAAACAATCTTGAGGAAATGGACAAAATGTTTAAAAACATCAACTTAAATGAACTGACTCAAATTGATATAGAAGATTTTTGAAGACCAATGAAAAGTAAGGAGATTATATCTGTAATAACAATCCTCCCAAGAAAGAAAAGTCTAGGGCCAGATTGTATTAGTGGTGAATTCTACAAATATTTCAGATTAACATCAATATTCACAAATTTTTAAAAACAAATTTAAGACAAGTGAAATTTCCCACCTCATTCTATGAAGCCAATGTTATTCTAATACCAAAGCCAGATAAGAACATGACAAGAAATGAAAACTACTGACTGATACCCATTATGAATATAGATGAAAAAAATTTTCAGCAAAACACTAACAAATCAACACAACAGTATATTAAGGGAATTGTACACAATAACCAATTCTTATTTATCCAGGAATTCAACAGTAGTCCCACTTAAGAAAATAAATCAGTGTAATACAACACAATAACAGAATGAAGTATAAACATCACATGATCATTTGGGTGTATGCAGAAAAGACATTTGTCAAAATCCAACATATTTTTATGATTAAAACACAAAAAATAGCAATAGACAGTAACTTCTTCAATATGGTAATGAATAAATATTGAGAAATCTTCAGTTGCCATTGTACTCAATGGTTAAAGACTAAAAGCATTCTCCCTCCCTGAGTTCCAGTACAATATATGTATGCCTGTTTTCACCTTTGCTGCTCAATATTGTACTGGGTGTCCTTGTCAGAGAAATTTGTCAAAATGAAACAAACGGTATACAAATTTGAAAGAAAATAGTAAAACAGTCTCCACTTACAGATTCTATGATCTTTTATTTATAGAAATTCCAAAAGAATTCACAAGAAAAAATACTAGTACAAATAAATTCAGCAAAGATGTAGGCTACAAGATAAGCATTCAAAAATAAGTTGTATTGGAATTGTGGGAACATGGTGCCAGTTTAGACAGAAAAAGCTCACTTCTCACAAAAAGAATGAAGAAGGAGCCAAAGGCTGCCTGAGGGACCTGCTTTGAGTGTCAGACAGGACAGTGATTTACAACTCCCAGGAGGGTAAGGAACAGAGAGATGTAGAAGTCAAAACAGCAAACTAATTGAAAGAAAATATGACTAAACAGATAAATGATATAAAGAAGACACAGGATAATCATAAAGAACAATTTGAAAGACTGAAAGAAAAGTAACTGACCTTATGGGAATGAAAGAAACAATGGTTGAGATTAAAAATATATTAGAGGCTCTTAAAAGCAGATTTGAACTGTTTGAAGATAGAATTAGAGATTTTGAAGACAGAACATCTGAACTGGAAAATACTCGAGAAGAGAAAGAGAAGAGAAAGGAAAAAATGGAACAGGGTCTCAAAGAATTGAATGACAACACAAAACATAAAAATATATGCATTTATTGGAGCCCCAGAAGGACAAGAAAATGTAAAAGGGGCAGAAAGAATATTTGAGTAAATAATGACTGAAAACTTCCCTACCCTTACGAAAGAAATGAATATCAATATCCCAGAAGGACAATGCACTCCAAACAGAACAAACACATACAGACTTACCCGAGACACCTACTATTCAGAATGACAAATAGCAGAGATAAAAAGAAGATTTTTGAAGCAGCAAGAGAAAAGCAAAGCATCAAATACAAAGGAAACTTGATAAGATTAAGTGCTAACCTCTCATCAGAAACCATGGAAGAGAGAAGGAAGTGGTAAGATGTATTTAAGCCATTGAAAGAGAAAAAATTGCCAGCAACGATTTCAGTATCTGGCAAAGCTGTCCTTCAAAATGAAGGGGAATACAAAGTCTTCAAAGACAAACAAAAACTGATAGAATATGTTACCAAAAGAATTACAAAAGATGCTAAAGGGTGTGCTGCATCCTGAAAGGGTAAGAGAATTGAAGAAAAGTGAAGAAATGAAGAATATTAGAAAGGGTTAAAAGATAGACTACAGTATAATATGACAACAGAAATCCAAATGTAAAAATGGATGAAGTAAGTAATGCCTTTACAGCTATAACATTGAATGTTAATGGCTTGAACTACCCAGTTGAAAGACACAGACTGATAGAATGGATTAAAAAATATGATTCATCTATATGTTGTCTACAAGAGACTCACCTCAGATGTAAGGACACTACCAGGTTAAAAGTGAAGGGTTAGAAAACAGATATTCCATGCAAATAGTAACCAAAAAAGAGGTAGAGCAGCGATACTAATATGAGAAAAAAATAGATGTTAAATCAAAATGGTTATAAGGGATGTAGCAGGTCATTATATATTAATAAAAGAGACAATTCACCAAGAAGAAATAACTATACTAAATAGTTATGCACCTAACCTGAGTGCCCCAAGCTACATGAGACACACACCAGCAAAGCTGAAGGGAGAAATAGATGTCTCTACAATAGCAGTTGGAGACTTAAATACATCACTGTCAGTATTGCATAGAACATCTGGAAAGAGGATAAAAAAAGAAACAGAGCACTTGAATAATATGATGAATGAACTAGACCTAACAGACATCTATAGAGCATTACACCCCAGAAGAGTAAGATAAACATTCTTTTCAAGGGCTCATGGATACTTCTCCAATATAGACTTTTTATAGACAAGTCTCAATAAATTTAAAATGATTGAAATTATACAAAACACTTTCTCTGATCATAACAGAATGAAGGTGGAAATCAATAATGGACAGAAAAAGGGAAAATTCATAAATATATGGAGATTAAACAACACACTCTTAAACAATCAGTGGATCAAAGAAGGAATTGTAAAAGAATTCAGCAAATATCTTGAAATGAATGAAAATGATACACAACATTTCAAAACCTATGGGACACCACAAATGCTGTGCTGAGAGGGAAATTTATAGCCCTCAATGCTTACATTTAAAATAAGAAAGAGCTAAAATTGATGATCTAACTATACACCAGGAAGAAATAGAAAAAGAACAGCAAATTAATCTCAAAATAAGTTGAAGG
>JAQZBX010050793.1:0-19558 GCA_029593785.1 Cabassous unicinctus | reverse complement strand
ATTAGTGGGCTCTTCTTTGGAATCTGTGCTCCTGAGAGTGACAGAGTTGGACTCAAATAAGTCCTCCCTGTACATGGTCCATCAGTCCCTTCTATTCAAACCTATATGTGATGCTGGAGTTGTTAGGTGTACTTCCAGAGACTGGAGCCTCTGGCCTACCTATGTGCCAGCTGTGCCTGCAATCTCAGTGCAGCTGCAACGTCTACCCTCAGCTCAATGGACTCATCCAAGTCAACTGGCGAGGAGACGACTATGGGCAACAGCCATCCCAGGGAATGGAGAGTGCCTGCAATTGCAGGCAGGATAATCCCATCCACCGTATCCATGTAATATAAGCCCTCCCTCACTTGAAGGTGGAGTGGACATCACCATCCCAATCTCCTCAGGGTTGGGGGTGGAGCTATGGAACATAGTGGACTTGGTGTTCTGTTGTAGACATATTATGATTCAAGCAATGGAAGAAATTTTAACAGTGAGGTGGAGCCAGTGGCCACTGGACATTTTGGGGGCAGGGAGGGGAGGGGCAGTTGAAATATAGGGGCTTTTTCGGGACTTGGTTGTTGTCATGAGTAGCATTGTGGTGACAGATGTAGGCCATTTTGCATCAGCATATACCACACAGAACTGTGTAGGAGAGAGGGTGGTCTATGATGTGAAATGTGGTCTATGCTTGGTGGCAAGGCCCCAGTATATGTATATCCATTGCAGATTATGTGCCACGCTGATGAAGTATGTTGGTGTGGGATGTTGTGGGAGGTGTGGGAGGTGGGGAACATGGGAATTCATGTAATTTCTGAGTAATATTTAGGTAATCTAAGCACCTTCAAAAAAACTATATATATATATATATAACATTTATGTAGGCAAATGCACATGTGTGAATATGTATTTATATATCATTTTACAAATATTGGTATGTATTGTGAAAAATTTTGATTTTTAGCAACAATTTTAAAAAAAAGTAAAAAAAAACCACAACCACATAAAGAAATAAATTTATATGGGTAAATATTATATATATATATATATACACACACATATATATATACACATGCACACACATAAATATCAAAATGTATCACACAATGTATGGGTACATAGAATTGTCTCACGAATCTCTTTGCTCATTTATGTGTGTTGTGTGTATGTGTCTATCTCACTGTCAAAAAAAACAACAACAATGACAGTGCTCTAAAAACCTGCAATTATAAAAGTGAAAATGAGAAAAGAAAAAAAAAGATATTTGGGATTGCAAGTGACTGTGAAATAATATCCACTCATTACAAAAGACATTGGTGACATGAGTGAAAAAGAACAAAACATTAAAGAGAAAAATTTATGTTCTAGGACTGACTCTGCCCAACATCTAGACTTACAATAAAGCTACTGTGATCAAGATGAGTTGATATTGGTTAAAAAATAGACCAATATAACTGCCCTATAAACAGACCCACATAAATATAGAATATATATCTTTGACAAAAGAACATAGCCACGAAAACTTCCTTCTCATGGAACTGACAATGGCATCACTTATCCCTCTGGGAATATTCAATCCATGCCCACCTTTGCTCCTACTGCACACACAGTAATACTGATACACAACTAGAGGCAGCCAGTGGTCAGCTGAGCTATTGACTATGCAACCATTGGAGTTAATGGATTTGGAAGACCTGTCTATAGCCATAACCCAAGAAGAGTGGGTCCTGATGGACACATCCCAGAGAAAGCTGTTCTGAAATCTAATGCTGGAGATTTTCAATCATCTGGTCTCATTGGGATATCAAGTTTGCAATCAGATGTATGTTACCAAAGGAAAAAATGAGAGGAACTTTGTAGGGAAGGAATAGGATTTCTCTAAAACCAGAATTCAGGTGTGTTTTAGGAAACTCTGCTTCTGTACAATGTTCTGAAAAGAGAAGCTTGCTCAGTGACTGGGTAGGGAAAGTTGCATTAAAAACAGTGAATGATAACCATATGACATATTTGCAGAAAAGACACTTCTAGCATTATATCACTGGGAACTCATTCCAAGTAATCCCTCTGTAGAAGTTTGATATTGTTCATGAATTCCAAAAATAGATATTGGATTATATTTATGAAAACTTGTGTGTTCCTCTAGGCTTTAGATTTTATTGGATACAGAGGTTTCAATATTACTGGATTAAATTATGATTAAGGCTTTGATTGGGTCATGTCAGTTGGACATGGAGTACTTGCCCCCTTGGTGGGTGGGGATGCAGAGAAAATTTCAAAGCAGAGGAGTTAGTTGGAGTTTTAATGTTGGAGCCCTGAGAAGTAAATACACTGAGAACCAGATACATGAGGAAAGAGAGAAGGCTCTGTTAGACATGGCAGAGGCCCTGGGAAGAGAGGTGAGTCATTCACTTGATACATTACACCTGGCCTTGAGGAGCTAGCAGAGAAGCTGTGCCTGGAGAGAAATGAGACCTGAGAGAGAGAGATGAGACTTATCCCAGCCCACAGCTGATATTGAGAGAAGCTGGGTCCATGGAGCCTTAAAAGGAAGAGGAAGCCTGAACCCTTGCAGACATCAGCAGACATCTTGCTCCAATACATGGCAGCAGACTTTGGTGAGGGAAGTAACTTATGCTTTATGGCCTGGTAACTGTAAGCTTCTACCACAAATAAATAACCTTTATAAAAGTCAACAGATTTCTGGTATTTTGAAAAAGCATCCCTAAGGATGACTAGCATAGATTTTGGTACCAAAAAGTGAGGTCATACTTTTGCATTATTAAAATGCTGGAAGAGTTTCATAAATAGGTAAAAGGCATTTCTTGGAGGAATTGTGAGATGCTTGATGGGAAAAAACTAAATTGCTTTGAAGAGACTCTTAATAGGAATATGGGTGCTAAAGAGCCATTTTATGTGGCCTTAGAAGTAAACAATGAAACTATTATTGGAAACTGGAAGAAAGGCAATCCGTGTTTTAGAGTTGCAGAGAATTTAGCCAGATTAACTCCTGGTGTTTTATTGAAAGAAGAATTTGAAAATGGTGATCCTGGGCATTTAGCTGAGGAACTTTCCGAAGTAATCTCATTGAAAGTGGCTTGGCATCTCTTTGCAGCTTATAGCAAAATGCTAGACAAAAGAGATAGGCTGAGGACTGAAATGTTAGGTGCAAAGGAAACAGAAACTGATTCCAGAAAATCCAAGCCTCTGGAAATCAAGCCCCCAGATGACAGTGCCCCATTTGAGGACTTAACTAAACCTGGAACTTGTAAATCATGATTGAAAATGCAGTTATTGAGGAAAGACTTGTGGAAAGACTTACTGTCAGATGGCTCAGACCCCTGCTTCCTTCATGCTAAACCAACAAACTTTTTGAGAGAGCTGTATGAACAAAATCACTGTCCACCTGGAATAAAAGGGACATGGAAGGGAGAGATTGAAGCAGAAACAGCTTTAAGAGGAAAACCATGGAAGCTGAGATCGGAAAATAAGACATCTCCTTGGGCCTAGATGGAACCCTACCCATGTGTACAGAGAGGGTGAGTTTTCCCCAGCAGTTGAAAAGAGTGGATGTTACCACCCACTGTTCAGGGACTGTTTTGTTGCTTGTGGGTACAAAGAAGATGAAGTATAGTCTCCAAGGATTAGATAGATTTAGTTCAACACAACATAGGTCTGAGAGGAGTGGGCCTGTCCCTCATGGATAAGGGAAGGCCAGGTCACCAAATTATTGCTCTGAGAGGGCTGGGTCTGTGTGCTAGAGTTTGGGGTGGACACTACCTTCACCTCACTGTAGTAAGGGGGTTAAGACTCTAACCCAAAGATTAGGTAAAGTGTGGCAATTACCCCACATACTTGTAAGGTGAGATCTGGAGCTTGGTCACCACCCAGATGCTTGGTGAGATTAGAACCAAGAAAATGGCCATTACCAAACAAGTAGAATGGGTGGGTCCTCATGAGGCCCAAGGGAGAACAAACCATCATCTTAAGAATGACTCTCATACTTTGACATCTAATGAAGTATGCCCTGCATGTTTTCAGAACAATTCCAGACCTATGACCCAAGTTTCCTCCCTAATTTCTCCTTATGATAATGCAAATGTTTATCTTTTGTCTGTCCATTTGTGTAGTGGAAGCAGATAAATGGTTTCATAAGTTTCAGAGTTCTACAGCAGATGGGAATTTGGTCTAAGACAAACTGCATTTTCATAAACTGATTGTGATATGATTTATACTTAGCATTGCTACTGAAACATGCTATTTTGAATATTGAAAAGTCTTTCAGGAATTGAAAGGGTGGAATGTAGCAGTTTGATATTTTTTTTGAATTCCAAAAATCGATATTGAATTCTGTTTGTGAACTGTTCTGTTCCTCTGGGCATATTAAATTGTATTGTACTCAGAGTTTTCATTTGTACTTGATTAAATTATGATTAAGGCTTTGATTGGACCTTGTCAGTGAGATGTGGAGTCCCCACCCCCTTGTCATGTGAGAACTCACAGAGAAAATGACAAGGCAGAGGAATTAGTTGGAGTTTTAATGCTGGAGCACAAATAAGTAAATACACAGAGTAACAGATACTTGAGGAAAAAAGAGAAGTCTCCATTAGACATGGCAGATGCCCTATTAAAGGAGATGAGGCTCTTGCCTGATAGTTTACAACTGACTTTGTGGAGATAGCAGAGCAGTTGATTCCAGGTTGAAATGAGCCCTGGGAGAGAGATGCGATTTATCTCAGCCTACAGTTGATATTGGAAGAAGCTGGGACCATGGATTCTTAAGAGGAAGAGGAAGCCTGAACCCCTTCCAAAATCAGCAGCCATCCTGCTCCAACACATGGCAACAGACTTTGGTCAGGGCAGTAAATTTACATTTTATGGCTTGGTAACTGTAAGTTTCTACCCAAGTGAATACACTTTATAAAAGCCAGTAGATTTCTGATATTTTGCATCAGCACTCCTTTGCCTGACTAAGACACCCTCCAAATGTAATGACTTGCAAGATTTCCTTAGAGATCCACAGTGACTCCAAAGGTGTCAATTTGCAAGGGAAAGGATCCCTATTTCAGCAAAAATCTTTAGAAAAACCTTCTGTGACCAGTCATCTTTTACTCAGCATAAGCACATTCACACTAGAAATAAATCATAGGTCTATCATCGTAATGTCAAAGCCTTTATTTAAACCTCTATCTAAAGACAATACAGTGGAACCAATGATGGAGACTTTGAGTGCCATCTATGTGGTAAAGCCTTCCACAGATGTACTTATTTTAGAAACATGAGAAAACTCACACTGGTGAGAAACATTATGAATGTAATTAGTATCAGAAAGCCTCCACCCATTGTTCTGAACTTAAATGGCATGAGAGGTCTCACACTTGAGAGAAACCTTATGAATGTCATCTTAGTGGGAAAGCCTTCACTCAATGTTTTGCCCTTAGACAACCTGAGAAAATTTACACTGGAAAGAAATCCTATGAAATTCACCTCTGTGGAAAAGCCTACACTCATTATTATTGACTTAGATGATATGAGAGGGCTCCTTGGAGAGAAACCACATCAATGCAATGTACTTGAGAAAGCTTTCAGTAGATATTTTCTTAGAGATTTCAGCATTTACCACAACAGAGAACTCAAACTGAAGAAACAATATATTTGTAATCAACATGGAAGAGCTTTTCTTCATCCTTACCACTTAAGAGAATCTAAACAAATTTGTACTGAAAGGAACCCTTACAAATATCATCTATGTAGTAAAGCCTTCCATTGTTATTCTGATGAAATACAACATGAGTAAATTCAATATATAAATGTAAGAAAGTGGAAGAGTCTTTATCCATCACTCTTTAAGTCATAAACAAAAAAAAATCACATAGAAGAGAAATTATGAGTATCTAATCAACGTGGAAATACATTTATTTATAATTTATCCTTTTAACTGAGGGAACTACTCAGGAAATAAACATTATGTCTGTAATCAATGTACACAAGCATTTAGCCATATACCAGCCTTGGTGTGCAAGGGAAAATTCAATGTAGGATTAACAACAAAAACAAAATTAAATGGGTAAAATATTACCAGTGGGATCAAACCCCTAAGAATAGTGCCAAACCCTTAGAGATATTGAGAAAATTATTCAGAGAATATCATGAGAAATCATTTATCCATATAGCAACATTTATAGGTCATGCAAGAATTCACACTATGTAAAACACCCTCAGAGTCAAAAATGAAAGAAAGTCTTCAGTGAGCAGGCAAGGATGATGTCTCTCTCCACTACACCATGCAAAATGATGAAAGCCTGAATGATTTACCCTAAATAGAAACCAAGAAAATGATGTTGTTTCTCATTACACAGTGGAAAACTATACATAAATGTTGGTTACAAAAAAAAGGAAAATGTATTTATTTACACAAGATATGATTGTGTTTGTAAAACCACTATTAAAATAATATTAACAATTAATAAATTAGTAAATTTAGGAGACCCCTTAAGAGTTCAGTGATTGCCAAGAATTCAAGTATATTGTTTAGGAATACTTGTTGGAGAACATGGCCTCTTTAGGGCAGTGAAACTATTTGGTATGAACTGTAATGAGGATAAATTATATTATACATTTTTCAAAACCCATATAAGTGTATAATGCAAATATTGAGCCCAAATTTAAATGATGGAACTAGCTAGTAATTAGTTAATAATAATAGTGTACCAATATTTTTTCTTTAATTGTAACTAATAATCCATAGCAATGCCCAATATTAAGAATAGGACAATATTGGTATGCAGATTGAGAGAATGTATGAAAATTCTATTTTCTGCATAATTTTTCTGTAATCCTAAAACTGCTCTAAAAAACTGCTCTCTCTCTATATATATATATAACCTAACACAACAAAAACACTTAGGAACATTTTTTTTTCTCTCCTAAGAAAATTAAGACCACAAAAAAACTTTATAAAGCACAGAAAATACTTCTGGTAAGACACAGACAAAGAATCTATGTAGAGTTTAAGAAGAACTTCTCACATTTTATGTGTTAGTGAGTAAACCAAAGAAGAAATTTCATTACAATTGGGTGACTGCTAGTGTAACATCAATATATTTCATAGTTTATTTTTTAGACTCAGATAATAACAAAACAAAGCAATACCAACCTCCTACAAGGAGAGATAAAGGCTTTTCTGAATTTCAGGCATGAACACAAACAGGCACACACAGGCCTTATAATTTGAGACCACTTCCTGGTGTATTTCTGGAAATCTTAATGACCTGGCTGAGCACTATCCATCTTTGAGATCTTGCCTCAGAGGGATCTTCATCCATGATTTTGCTTCTGTGGTAGGTTTTTGTCCTGAGTTATTGTATGGATCTTGGCACACCTGTATAGTATCTCTTAACAACTAAATTCTTTTTCACATGCTTCCTTCTATAACTCTTCACTAGACAGTCAAAATCTTCAAGGAATTCATGTATGAATTTCATCTTGGGAGATTAAATCCTTTAAATGGTACTGTACACATTGAACCAACTCAATCATTTTTCACTCATGAAATGAATCATTTATTATTGTTCTATGAATGAAATATATAAAAGTAATTGATAAAGTATCAAAAATGTCAACATCATGAAAAACAGAACCATTTCTTTCTGAGATATATATCACAGATATCATAGAGGGAAAACATGAAGATAAAACATAGGTGTAATGATCCTCATTTGTGCTCTTCTTTGCGTAGTATCATCCCTTAGAACCTCAAGAGTTTGTTCTTCCATTGCTAAAATAGTAATAAGTCTATAGTAGAAAATAAGTCTACTTTAGTCCATTTTTCATTCCCCAAATTTGAGAATTTTGGGAGGGTGATGCCCACTCTGCTTCTAATTGAAAGAGGGTGTAGATCCCATTGGGGCAGATGGATGGAGTTATCTTACTTGCCTTTGCAGACACACTCTATTCATTGGGATGTGTGTTGTCCATCATCATCTCCTTGTTAGTTGTCCTGAGTGAGTCCAATGAACTGCAGAGTAGGTGTTGCATCTTTGCTGAAATTCAGGACTCAAATGGCACATGAACGGACCAAAGATTTAGATCACTTGGACATACTTCTATCAAGTATAATACTAACTACAGGTTCGAATAGAAAGGACAGAAGAGCTATGTGGAGAGAACTCATGAATGAATCTAACTTTGTTATGCATTGGGAGTATAAATTCTAAAGTAAGGACCACTGACAGGGCTCTGAATTCCTGAGCTGTCTGCCCTGCTTATAGTTTCTGGATATCTCTAGAGCCCTCAGTAGCCCTGCTATTGGAGGCACTGTTTACCATGTCAGTCAATGAGATCCTGCTGAGAATTGAATAAGAGTAACCTCTGGAATGACATCCCAAATCTCTTTGAAAATTTTTAGCCATAAAACCTCATTTATATTCACCATTTCCCCCTTATTATCAAGATGTTTTTCCAAATGCATTGTTAACTGGTGCTTGGTAGTAATCCCTCAGTACCAGGGAGGCTTATTCCTGGGAGTAATGTCCCATGCCAGGGGGAAGGTAATGCATTTTTATGCTGCATTTCACTTAGATTTGAGCAAAAAGGATGTTTTAAGGAGGTAACTCTTAAGCAGTATATAACACTAGGTTGAGTTTCAGTTTCACAAGAAAAGTTCATAAGTATAATCATCAATGTCAAGGGCCTGGAATAATGCTCTGTCTTCCTTCACTAGACATTGCCCTTGCACTCAGGGGATTCTTAGTGTCCTATTAGAGAATGTAGCAGAACTCCCCAGGATAGGAATTCAATATTCTTTTGGTTTTCGTGAAGTTCTCCATCCACTGAGACAATATCCCATGAACGCTTCTACATACTCATATGCCTCAGAGGCATGCCCTGGGTGAATTACTTCCATGCATCACCACGTCATTGACACCCAGTACCAGTGATCCCCCACCACTGCTGTGACCATCCTTCTGTGATCCAAAACCTCTCTAAAAATGAATCCAACAAAATAACACAATAAAATCAAAAAGAAAATGAAGTAATTTTAAAAATAACAAATAATATTTAAAATTTTAAAAACAATTTGAAATAATAAAAATAAAAAAATTTAGATATTGTGTCTTCATCACTGTAATATCTTTTGTCTTGTAAGTACAGTGACATTTTCTTCCATATATTACCACAGTGTCTTATTTGTTTTTCCATTTTATCTTCTATTAAGCTTTAGTATACAGAAAAGTCACAAAGAGAATTTAGGTGATTCCCATATACCCAATGACTTCCCCTTTTTACCATCTCCCTTATTAATAACTTTTTATATACATATGGTGCATATTTTACAATTGATATACAAATATTGATTGCTATGATCACGAACTCTCATTTGTATTGAGTAATACTACATAGGCAAATGTGTTTTTTAATCCTTATTGAAAAAGTTGAGATAAAATATAGGAAGATTCTAATTTCAATGCTTGTTCTATTGAGAATTTGCTATTCAAAAGTCTTGAACATGTCATTTAGTATGAGAAGGAAGTATGTAAATTATCTTGCAAATTTCCATCTTCATTGAATGCACTAATTTATACTAGAGGCACATTTTCATGGGGACTGCCTGGTTGTTGAATTTTTTTCATAAAGAATACTTAAGAGGTTATAATGGGAAAATATCTTCCACATTCTGCCTGAATATGTTTTCTTCATCTGGTTATGTTTGATACACTTAATTTTTAAAAATATTACCAAACATAATTTTCAGTGTTCAAAATACATTTCCTAAATTTTTAGTTACTTTGCAGAATAACTTTATTTATTTATTGAAAAGATGAGGCAATGTCACATATATATCCAAATGTGAGCTAGATGGTGTAGCTCAACAATGAAGATTATTTACTTAGAGAATGCATTCATTAGTAGGAAGACAATAAACAGTATATAAATCAACAAAGAAGCATAACCTGACATAGTAACAGATGTTAATAAGATAGCAAAAGAGGGGATTAGCTTAGAGATGAAATGCATGCCTATTGGATATTGGGGGTAGAAAGTGCTCTTTCTAGAAGTGACTTAAAGGCTGAAACATAAATAGAGAAAAGGAGACTACAGGGCCAAGTACTGAGGAGAGAATGCTTTAGGAAATAAACACTTACAGGTTAGAAAATAAATTGAAGGCAATGGACATTGGATAAAATGTTTGGAAGTAGTATATAGTGAACTTGGAACATGTATCGTGTTGAGAAAAATCTGCGAATTATCAGTATGGATAATTACAAAAAGGATGAGCAGAAGAAAGAAAAGTGGAGAAACAGGCAGTTAAGTATCATTCCTTTTGGTCTCTGCCCTAAATTTCCATAATGCCTATAAGATGTTTTAATATACTTTATATTTTTTTTAAAGATGCTTATATTACATAAATGTGACATTAAAAATATAGGGGATTCCCATATGCCCCGCTCCCTACCCCTCCCATGTTTTTCCACATCAACAACATCTTTCACTAGCATGGTACATTTAAGACAATTGAACACATTTTGGAGAATTTTCACTAGCATGGACCATATTTTACATTGTAGTTTACACTCTCTCCAGCACAATCTTGTAGTTATGGCCAGATATATAATGGCCTGTATCTGTCATTGCAATGTATTGTATGTATGGTGAAATTTTCTTCCATTTATTCCCTCAGTGTCTTATTGTTTTCATTTTATCTTCAAAGAAGCTTTAGGTTACAGAAAAGTTACATACAGAATACAGGGGATTCCCATAAACCAAAGAAGTTTGCCTTTTCCACTTTCCACTATTAATAACATTTCACATGTGGATGGTACATTTGTTACAATTGATGTACAAATATTGAAACATTGCTACTAACCATGTCCAATGATTTACATTATGGTTTCCATTTTGGATCATACATTTTTATAGATGTTTATGAAATTTATCATAGTCTGTATCCATCATTGCAAGATCATGTAGTACAATTCCATCATCCACAAAATGACCCATGTTCCATCTATTCTATTCCTCCCTCCCCCTTCTTCAGGACCCACAGAAACCACCATACTTCACTCCTTGCAGGACAAGATTCATACTTACTTGCAACAACATTGAGGGCTTGACATAGTGACCTATCCTCCCCTGTTAGGCAATTCCTATGTTCTTGAGATACCCCTGTCTTTCTGTTTGAGAACATAGCAGGACTCCCCAGGATGGGAGTACAACACCTTCGGGCTCATTATGGGGTCTCCACCCATAAATACAACCCACTATGACAAGATGAACATTCACACACTCCCTAGAGGTCAGCCCCAGGTGCACCCTGTCCTGCACGGCCCCCACATCCAACACCCTAAACCAATAACCCTCCCCTGCCATATTTTCCAAAAGAACATTCCCAACATTGTAGTTTCAATGACATATGCTGCAAAACCCAGAGGCCACCTGCTCCCTCCACCAACACTTCCTCCAGTTCCATAGAGAACCCAACCCACACTTCCCACCCTACACCCCTCACAAACCAGCACTGTCCAACCCAATAGCATCACTGCACCACTGTCATGCCCATCCAATGCACAATTACACCCTTCCACCTTATAGTTTTACCCACATGGGCATTAACTCACAACCTTCTCTGTTTTTGTCTCCTGAAAACCTATCTTCTGGACTCTGTGAGTCTGCTTAATTCATATCCACGAGGTCATGTAATATTTGTCCTTCAGCTCCTGGCTGGCTTCACTCAACCTAAGGTCTTCAAGATTCATCCATGTTATCCCATATGCTTACACTGCATTCCTTGTTACAGTTGAATAATATTCCATTGAATGTATATATCAGAATTTTTTTATCCATTCATCTGTTGATGGACATTTGGGTGGTTTCCAACTTTTTGCAATAATGAATAAAGTGGCTATGAATGTTGATGTGGATATATCTGTTCCTGTTCCCGTTTTCAATTCTTCTGTGTGTATACCCAGCAGTGGGATTGCTGGATCACATGGTATTTCTATAGTTAGCTTCCTGAGGACCCACCAAACTGTCTTCCACAATGGTTGTACATTCTACATTCCTACCAACAGTGGATAAGTGCTCTTATTCCTCCACATCCTCTCCAACACTTGTATCCCTCTGTTTTTAAATAGTGGGCAGTCTAATGGGTGTAAGATGATATCTCATTGTAGTTTTGATTTGCATTTCCCTAATAACTAGTGGTGTTAAGCATTTTTTAAAATTTGTTTTTAGCCATTTGTATTTCTTATTTGGAGAACTGTCTATTCAAATCACTTATCTATTTTTTAAATGGGTTACCTTTTTATTTTTGAGGTGTAGGATTTCTTTATATGTGCTGGATATTAGGCCCCTATCAGATATATGGTTCCCAAATATTTTCTCCCATTGAGTAGACTGTCTTTTCACTTTTTTGACAAACACCTTTGAGGTGCAAGAGTTTTTAATTTTGAGGAGGTCCCATTTATCTATTTTTTCTTTTATTGCTCTTGCTTTGGGTGTAACTTCATGAAACCATTTCCTAAAACAAGATATTTTAGATGCTTCCCTACATTATATTCTGAGATCTTTATGGTCTTGCCTTCTACATTAGATTTTTGCTAAATTTTGAGTCAATTTTTTAATAAGATGTGATATTGTGTTCCTCTCTCATTCTTTTGGATATGGATATCCAGTTCTCCAAGCACAATTTGTTGAAGAGACCATTCTCTTCCAGTTGAATGAACTTGGTGGCCTTATCAAATATTAGTTGACTGTATATGTGAATGTCTATATCAGAACTCTCAATTCAGTTCCATTGGTTAGTGTATCTATCCTTGTGCCAATACCATGCAGTTTTGACCACTTTAGCTTTGTTTTATGTTTTAAAGTCAGTTAGTGTGATTCCTCCAATTTCATTTTTCTTTTACAATATGGTATAGGTTATTTGAAGGCTCTTACCCTTCCAAATAAATTTCATAGTTAGCTTTCTCAATTAAGTAAAAAAGGATGTGGTAATTTTTATTAAGATTGCGTTAAATTTGTAAATCAGTTTGGGTAGTGAATTGGCCAGTCAAATGTGTGCTGATGCAAAATACCAGAAATCTGTTGGCTTTTAGTTTTTTTAATTTTTTTCTCTTCAATCTATTCTTTATTTTTTAAAGATACTTAGATTACAGAAATGTTACACAAAAAATATAGGGATTCCCATACTCTCAACCTCCAACACCTCCCACAACCTCCCATATAAACATCCTTCATTAGTGTGGTGCATTCATTGGAATTGATAAACACATCCTGGAGATTTGCCATTAAGCATGGACCATAGTTTACATTGTAGACCACACTCTCTCCCACACAGTTATGCATGTTATATGATGATATAAAATGGCCTATATCTGTCATTACAATGTCACTCAGAACAATTCCCACGTCCCAAAAATGCCCCTCTATTACAACTGTTTTTCTCTCTTCTTACCCCCAGAGCCTCCAGTGGCCCCTGGCTCCACATCAATGTTGTAACTTCTTCCATTGCTTGAATCACAATATGTCTATAGTAGAATACCAGTAAGTCCACTCTAGTCCATAGCTCTTCCCCCCATACTAAGGAATCTCGGATGTCCACTCCACATCCAGTTGAGAGGGGGCTTATATCCCAAGGGGATTTATTAATGTGGTGTATTATGCTGATTAATTTTCTTGTGTTAAACCAGCCTTGCTTATGTGGTATAAAATCCACTTAATTATGATATTTAATTCGTTTAATGTGTTGTTGAATGATATTAGTATTTTATTGAGAATTTTTGCATCCATAATCATTAGAGAAATGGTTCTGTGATTTTCTTTTTTCATAATAGCTTTATCTGGCTCTGGTATTAGGGTGATATTGGCTTCATAAAAATAATTGGTGTAGCAGTCCTTCTTGTTCAATTTTTTGGAAGGGCTTGAGTAAGATTGGTATTTATTCTTCTTTGAATGCTTGGTAAAACTCACTTGTGATTTGACTTTTTGTTTTGCATAGTTGTTTGATGATTGTTTCAATCTCTTTATTTGTGATTGGTATGTTGGGGTCTTCTGTTTCTTCTAGGCTCAATGTAGGTTGTTTGTATGTTCCTAGGAATTTTTTCATTTCATCTACAATTTTCCATAGTATCCTCTTATGATCTATTTTAATTCTGTATGGTCAGTAGCAATGCTACCATTTTCATTTATTTCATTTATTTTCATATTCTCTCTATTTTTCTTTGTCAGTCTAACTAAGGGTTTGTCACTTTTGTTAATCTTCTCCAAGAATCAAATTTTGGTTTTGTTAGTTATCCCTACTGGTTTTTTGTTGTTGTTATTGTTCTCAATTTCATTTCTTTCTGCTCTGTTCTTTGTTATTTCATTCCTTCTACTTGCTTTGGGATTAGTTTGCTGTTGTTTTTTCTAGTTCCTCCAGCTGTGTAGTTAGGTCATTGATTTTAGCTCTTTCTTCTTTTTTTTTAGTGTAAGCATTGAGGGGTATAAATTTCCCTTTCAACACTGCATTCACTGCATCCCATTGGTTCTGGTAGGCTGTGTTCTCATTGTCATCGGTCTCAAGATATTTATTGAATTCTCTCTAAATTTCTTCTTTGACCCACTGATTAAAAGTGTGTTGTTTAATTTCCATATATATGTGACTTTTTCTTTTTTCCACATCTTGTTGATTTACAACCTTATTCCATTACGATCAGAGAAAGTCCTTTGTATAATTTCAATCTTGTTGAATTTATTGAGATCTGCTTTTTTCACCCATCATAAGGTCTATTCTGTAGAAAACTCCACGAGCACTTGAAAAGAATATATATCTTGTTGTTTTGGGGTGCAGTGTTCTGTATTTGTCTATTAGGTTTACTTCATTTGTCATATTATTTAAGCTGTCTGTTTCTTTATTGATCCTCTGTGCAGATGTTCTATCCAATGCAAAGAGTGGTACTTTAAAGTCTCCACCTAATATTGTAGAGATGCCTATTTCTCCCTTCAATTTTGCCAGTGTTTGCCTCACGTATCTTGGGACATCCTGGTTAGGTGCATATGCATTTATGACTGTTATTTCTTCCTGGAGAATTGTCATTTTTCTTTATATGTAATATCCTTCTTTGTCTCTAATAACAGTTTTATTTTTAAAGTCTTTTTCATCTGATTTAGATATAGCTACCCTGGGGATTTTTTTGTTACTGCATGCATGGAATATCTTATACTAAACTTTCACTTTCAATCTACTGATGTCTCTTGGGTGTAAGGTGAATCTCTTGCAGATAGCATATGGATGGCTCATATTTTCTTATCCATTCCACTAGTCTGTGTCTTTTGATTGGAGAGTTTAATACATTAATATTCAATGTTATTGATGTAAAGGCCATTCTTATTTCACCCATTATGGACTTTGGGTTTTATCTGTCATTTTATTTTCACATTTAGTTACTGTTACTGATACAATCATCATTTTTAGACTCTCTTCCAAGCCTCTCTCTCCTGTCTTTTCTTTTAAGGCTGTAACACTCCCTTTAGCATTTCCTGCAAAGCCAGTCTCTTTGTTATAGACTCTCTCATTTTCTCTATATCTGTGAATTTTCTGAAGTAACTGTAAATTTTGAAAGGCAGTCTTACTGGATATAATATTCTTGGCTGGCAGATTTACTCTTGAAGTTTGTTAAATATATCAAACCACTGCCTTCTTGCCTCCATGGTTAATGATATGAAATCAGTGCTTAATCTTATTGTATATATGCTATGAATCACATTTTTTTTTTGTTCTTCTCAGAATTTTCTCTTTGTCTTTGGCATTTGATATTCTGATTAGTATGTGTCTCAGAATTGTTCTATTCAGATTTATTCAGAAGGGGATTGTACTTCTTGGACTCAGATATTTATCTCCTTCATTAGAGTTGGGGAATTTTCTATAGCAATTTCTTCAAATATTCCTTCTGCCCCTTTTCCCCTCTTTTCTCCTTCTGGGACACCCATGACATGTATATTTACATGTCTCTCACTGTCATTTAGTTCCCTGAGACCCTGTTCAATTTTTTTCCATTGTTTTCTTCATCTGTTCTTTTTTATGCTCTCTTTTGGATGCCATGTCTTCAAGCACACCAATCCTTTCTTCTGTCTCCTCAAATCTGCTGTTATATGCCTCCACTGTAGTTTTAATTTCATTTATTGCACTTTTCATTCCCATAAGATCTGCTATTTTTCCATGTATGCTTTCAAATTCTTCTTTGTGGTCACCCAATGTCTTCTTAATATCCTTTATCTCCTTAGCCATCTCATTGAAATTATTAAGGAAATTAGTTTGAACATCTATTATTATGTGTCTGAACTCTTTTATGTCATCTGGAGACTTACTTTGCTCCTTTAACAGGGCCATATCTTCCTGTTTCTTGGTATGGATTGTAATTTTTTGTTGGTGTCAGGGCTTTTGGCTCACCAGATGTATTTATTATGGGTGCAGTTTCTTTCTTTAGTTTAGGGCTTTCTTGCCTTTTTTCCCTTGCTATTTGTGTAGTAGGAGCTGAGGTTGTAGTTGGTGTTGTAAGCTGTGAAGGCTGAAGCTGCTTGTGTTGCCCCAGGAATTGATGAAACTTTTCCTACCTTTCTCCTCTGCCTATCCATTTACATTTCAAGGAACTACTGACAATGCAAACCTTTCTCTGTCATTTTACTATTTTCTTTTTTTTAAAGCCTTGTTGTCCCTAAAATCTTCCATTAATACATACTTTAATATTTATTAGATTTTTTTTGTACCATCATGATCCCTTTCTTTTTGGATTTAATATGGAATTATCTTGAAAACCATGAACAAACATTGCCCTCATATTCCTTTGCCCTTCCTCCTCTTTTTTGTACTTTTTCAAGTTATATCTTTAAACATTTATATCCATAGCCAAAGATTAATCATTGTTTTGATATATTTGCATTTCATAACCTTTAAGAAGTAAAAATGGAATTACATTTCTTAAAATGCAATATTATATCAATGGCATTTATAATTATCTATATTGCCTTTACTGGAGGTCTTTCTGCTGCTTTGATCCACTGTCTGGTGTTCTTTCTTTTCAGTTTTAGGACTCCTTAAGCATTGTCTGAAGGTCACATGTAGTGGTGTTGAGCTCCCTCATCTTTTATCTGGGGAAGTCTTAATCTGTCCCTAATTTTTAAATTACATTATCAATTTATATAATGTTATTAGTTGTCAATTGTTTTCTTTCAGCTCTTTAAATATTTCTTCCTACTGCCATCATGCCTCCATGTTATCTGAAAAGAAATCAGCACTTGATATTATTGTGTTTCCTTTGTACATATTTAATAATTTATCTCTTGCAAGCCTTCAGAACTCTCTCCTTTTTCTTGACATTCAACAGTTTTACAACTATGTGTCTGGGCATGGTACTCTTAGAGTCTTGTTTGAGGTTCATTGAGCTTCTTAAATACATGCATATAGTAATTTTTTCCATTTAATTTTGGAAGTTTTCTGTCATTATTTCTTTGTATATGCATTTGATCTCTTTCTTTCCTTATTTTCCTTCTGGGATGCGCACAATGCATATATTTGTATGTTTGATGGTGTCCCACACTACTTTTAGACTCTGTTCACCTTTTTGTATTCTTTTTAGTTTCTGCTTCTCAGCGTGAATCATTTCAGTTTTCTTGTTTTCAACATCACTGCTTCTTCTGATAGGTCTAATCTGTTGTTGAAACCATCTAGTTGTATTTTCATTTCATTCATTATCATCTCCAACTCCAGAATTTCTGTATGTTTCCTTTGTTAGATTTCTAACTTATTATTGAGAGTTCTGTTTTGTTCATTCATAGTTTTCCAGACACTTTTTTCTCTTTGATTTCCTTTTTTCCATGAACATATTAAAGATATTTTTAAAGACCTTTTCTTGTGTATATAAAGTTGGGTAGTCTTTGCTGACTATTTCAAACATTTTATCTTGCTCTTTTAAATTTTTAAATTCCTTGTCTTGTAATCATTTGTTGAACACCATAAAATTTAATATTTTAGTGTATTAATTCTGGGATTTATTCCTGAGGCTATCTTTCTCTTAAATTTGCATTCAGCTAATGATATAACAAAGATTTCCTTTTGTGCCAGGTGCTCACAAAAACAAAAAAATAATTAAAGCAAATAAAAAAATCACCTTCCACAGTTTTTGCAAATTGGCTTTGTTTTGGCTGGTGTTCTCTTTCAGAGTTTAGCCCACCTATCTAGAAGATGATATGGAAGCAAAAGTGGAGAGCAGGTGTATTAGTCAGCCAAAGGGGTGCTGATGCAAAATATCAGAACTCTGTTGGTTTAATAAAGGGTATTTATTTGGGGTAGAAGTTTACATTTACCATGCCATAAAGCATAAGATACTGCCCTCATCACAGTCTGTTGCCATGTATTGGAGCATGATGGCTGCTGACATCTGCAAGGGTTCAGGCTTCCTGTGTTCCTCTGTTCCCCAGGCTCATTGCTCTCTGGGCTCAGGACCTTTGATCTCTCCACAAGGCCAGATATATACTATCAGGTGAATGGCCCATCTCTCTTCCCGAGGCTTCTTCCATGTCTATTGAAGCCTTCTCTCTTTCGTCACGTATCTACTTCTTTGTGTGTTTCCTTCCAGGGCTCCAATATCAAAACTTTCACTAATTCTTTTGCCTTGTCATTTTTTCTCTGAGCCCCTACCCACCAAGGGGGTGGAGACTCAATGTCTACTGATGTGGCCCAATCAAATCCTTAATCATAATTTAGTCAAGTCAGAGTGAAACCTTTGAATCCAATACAACCTAATGTACCCAGAGTAACAGACGTATTTACAAACATAATCCAATACCTATTTTTGTAATTCATACATAATACCAAACCACGACAGGTAAGATAGATATGTTAATGATATTTAGTCTTCCTATCAATTAACAGAGAATATTCTTCCATTTATTTAAGTCTTCTTTGATTTCCTTAAGCAGTGTTATGTAGTTTTCTGCATACAAGTGTTTTACAACTTCATTTAAATTTATTCCTAGGTATTTGATTCTTTTACTTGTTATTTTAAAAAGGATTTTTCCCTTGATTTCCTCTTCAGATTGCTCATTTTTGGTGTACAGAAAGAAATGCTACTGGTTTTTGTACCTTGATATAATAATCTGCCATTTTATTGAACTCATTTCAGTAAAGAGTTTACTAAACTCTAAAAAATTTATTGTAAATTTCTCAGGGATTTCTATGTATAAGATCATATCATCTGCAAATAGTGAAATTTTTACTTTTTCCTCAACAATTTGGATGTATTTTATAACTTTTACATGCCTAAGTGCTAGAGAAAGTACTTCTAACAAAATGTTAAATAAGAGTGGTGAAAGTGGGCATCCTTGTCTTTTTCCAGATATTAGAGGAAAATTTTTTAGGATTTCACCATTGAATATGATGTTAGCTGTGGTGTTTTCATATATTCCCTTTAACATGTTGAGGAAGTTTCCTTCAATTCCTATCTTTGAAGTGTTTTTTCAGAAAGGGTGCTGTATTTTGTCAAATTATTTTTCTGCATTTATAGAGATGATCATGTGATTTTTTTCTTTGATCTGTTTATGTGGT
>JAQZBX010050792.1:0-19565 GCA_029593785.1 Cabassous unicinctus | reverse complement strand
GCTGGAAGTGCCTGCCCCTGGCTCCAACCCCAGTGCAACTGAAACACATACACAGGCTTCAACCTCGCCTCTCTCCTGAAGGTCCCACGGGTCCCTCGGGGCTGGTGGCCCTGGGCAGGTGGGGACTCTTTTTATGGTGAGAAGCCCACTACACCCTGGGGAAATAGCTGGTGGGTGAGGGGACAGTTGCTAGGTCAGCTTAAGCGTCTCCCCTGGTTGGTGGGGGTGAGGATGGGGTTCGGGGAGGCGGGCTGGCTAACACTAAGAGGGCGGCTTCCACTAAAGGAAGGGGCACTTGACCCTCCCCGGCCCCCTCCCCCAATCCCTGGGCTACCCTTGTGCCAGGGAAGCAAAATCAAACTCTCAGTGGGGGAGGGGGCCCTGAGGGAGCACTGAGTGAGACCTTTGGGGTCTGGGGAATGGGGAAGGCAGGATGGCCATTACCCTGATTCAAAGCCCCCAGCTACTCTCCAACCTTGCAGTACAGTTCTGGTTTTTGTTAACCATTCATGCCCCCAAAAGGGACCGAAGTTGGTGAGGTGGGGAGGGTGCAAATAAGAGCTGGGAACTGCCCCCTCTGGTGCTGCCTCACCCGGCCAGTGCTCCTACCCCTGCCCTCGGCTGCCCCAGGTCCAGGGGGAAACACACACACACACGCACGCGCGCACACACACCCACACTTTGTGAGTCACACAGCTCCATTTCCCCACCCTCAGCACTCCTAATTCCAATAGTGCAAACAAGGGGAAGGGGCACCAAGGGGGGACGGGGCGCCAGGAGGTGAGGAGCCTGGGCTGAGTTTGCTGCTGTTCGGCCCTTCCTCAGCCCCCCAATCTCTGGGATTTTACAAGTTCAGCTTGTGACCCTTGTTGGGGGCGGGGAGGGCAGTGAGGAACCATCCTTGGGATCCCTCCTTCTGCCATCTGCCCAAGTTAGGAAGAAACTGCAGGAAAATTCCAGCCACCCCTTCTTCCTTTCCAGAGTCCCACACTGGGTAGGGCCTGCCCAGGGCCTCCCCCTCCACTTCCCCCGCTGAAGTGCTGATCCATCTTGTGTGGTGGGTCCAACCTCAACCTCCCACTTAGGCCGAGCCCACCATGCTCTCTAGGGGATCCCGAGACATTTGCTGAGGGTGGGGACTCCTAGGTGGGCTTAGAGTCTGTTTGTCCTCGGTGACCCTCACAGAGAGGTCAGGGCCAGGCAGGGAAGGGGCTCCCCTCTCGGTCTCAGTCCTCGGCACCAGGAGTCCCCGCCACTCCCTGGGCCTCAGCATGTGGGCCTGGGCTCTCCAGTGTCTGAGCGCGGGTGCTTGCTCCAGGCTAGGACCCCTCAGGCCAGGATCTGTCCCCTCTACTTGGGGGATCAGGAGGGACCTGGGTGGATTTAACCTTTTTCCTGGTTGGCTGAGGCTCCTTTGTCAGTGGTCTGGAAAGAGAGGAAGGGGGAGGCTGGGGTTTGGGAAGCTATCTGGTCCAGACAGCCCAGGTGAGGTCAGGGTTCTGGGCCAAGAAAGCGGCTGTAGGGTACAGAAGAGGCGGCTAGCTGAATCCTCTGGCCTGGGCTCTGGCAGGGGCACACCAGGGCCCGCATGTGGGAGTGGTGACGCTGCCTTGCACAAGGGCCCTGAGCGGGCAGGAGCCAGGCCTGGGCTGTGCACCTGAGAGGAAGGTACCCAGAGGGCCATCTTTTTAACTGGCTCACTCAGATACGAATGCCCTTTTTCTAATTGGTCCTTTCACTATTAGCCCATAGGAGTATCTTTCTTGGGTCTGCACAAGGGCACTCTAATGCTAGCAGAGACCCTGGGGTTCATGGCAGGGTACCTGCTGGAGCTTTGCTGACCAGGGGGTGCTTGCTCCCTCCTCCTGATGATACACCTGATGCCACCTCTGCCCATCCCTGAGAAGGGAGAGACGGGGGCTGCAGACCCCATACTCACCCCTCCTTTGGGGCCACTGCCACTTCCGTCTGCCCCCGATAGACTGAGGAAGGGGTTGGTCTGGGCAGTGAGGACTGGAGGTCCACCTGCTGCTGCTACCGCTGCAGCCGCAGCTGCTGCGGCCATGAGGCTTGTGTTGTTGCCCAGTGAGGGGGCCACCAGGGCTCCTGCGGGCAGCAGGGGTGGGGCTGACGCTGTGGGCAGCAGGCCAGGGGTGCCCGTGGACAGCAGAGGGGTCGAGCTTCCTGCCAGCAGGCTGGCCATGGGCAGCTGGGAGCCCCCGGCCATCTGCAGCCGCTGCAGCTCCCGCTTCTGTTGGATCTGCTGGATCATCTGGTAGACGACGGTCTGGTGTTCCTGTAAGGGGATAGACTGCACAGTGACTGGTGGGCCCCAGGGTCTCTTCCCTGCTCCTAGCCTGCTCTGCTTGGTCTGGGCCCTATCCCATCACAATGGAACCACGAGGCAGGAGACTTGGGAGACAGTCAAGGTTCTGTTTCCACCTCCCTGTTTTGGGCCTCGGTCTCCCCATCAGGATGAGAAAGTGCTTGCACCCATCAGCATTTATCAGCTGGGGCTCTGTTGGCCAAGGGCAGGATCCCTGGCTGTGTCCACTAAGTGGCAATCAGTTCCTCAGTCACTGTGACAACCAAAAATGGTCCCAGGGGTGGTATCACCCCAAGATGAGAACCACTAAACTAGGTCAACGGTTTTCAACTCCCCATCTTTTTTTGGTTTTGTTTGTCTTCATTTAAGATTATTTTTATTCTGAATAGGTAAAGCAGTCTTGGCATTCTAGAAATCAAAACAGCCCGTGAAGGTTTACATTAAGAAGCCTTGCTCCTACTCCTGTCCCCTTCTGGCCCCTGCAGCTAACCACTTGAAATTGTTCTCTGTGTATCTTTCTAATGTTTCTTTATAGGAAAATGCTTTTTTTTCCAATTTACCCAACTCTCTCATTTTTAAAAGGCAGAAATCCCTTAGCAGGACCCAACATACAAGTCAGAGCCAAAAGAAGCTGCTCTGGTTGGGGCGGGGGGTTGGCTGCTCAGCCCCTTCCCCACAAAGCCCTGGAAGAGCCTCCGTGAAGAGCCTTGGGGCTGGGAATGGGATGCTCAGAAACTGGGCATCTGATACCTTCCAGACCTCCTCACTAAGTTGTGCTCAAAATAGGACAAAACTTTTTAGGACTAATACTTCCATAACTTGTTGAACTGCCCTCTTCTGTTATTTTTTTCTAAATTTGAAATACAGTTACTTAAAAATAAAAAAAAGTACTCTCAGCCGACAGCATCCCCTCCCCGAAGCCCAGGAGGGCCCTGAAAACAATCCTTACCCTGCCCCCTCCACCCCTGCCCCCTCCAGGCCCAGCCCCAGTGGCCCAGGCTCCTTCTGGGCCAGGCCTGGTGCCTCCCTCCCTCCCACTCCGGCCTTCCCAGGCTGGTCCAGACGCTCTTGAGAAGGGCCCACCAGGCAGAGCTGGAGGAAGGGGAGCAGGGAGGGCTTCTGAGCTGGCCGGGGAGGAGGGCACTTACCGGGGTCAGCTGTGGGGAGGCCAGGAGCTGCTGGAGTTGCTGAAGCTGCTGCTCTTGCTGCTGAAGGAGGTGTCTCTGCTGCTCGGTCAGGCTGAGGCAGGGGACAAAACGCAGACTGTGGGGAAGGGACAGGGCAGCACTCCTAGCCACCCCCCACCAGGTGCCCAGATCCCCTCAGTCCCCAGTGGAGAGAGGCAGGGATATGTGTTTGTACAGGTCTAAAGAGAAAAGAGACTGAGCTCAGAGAGGGAGGGATACAAGTTAGAGGAAGAACTTTCCCAGGACAAACACCTAGATTAGGGAACAAGAAATACACAGGACATTTTATCCCTAGAGAGCTACCATCAGAGGGGACTTAGAGCAAACATTCCAGGGAACAGCCATATCTGTGCCTACTAGGGTTCAATACCCGATAAGACCGGAGGACATTTTTCCTTTCTTGAGAGTGTGACTGTTTGGGGGAAATCCCTCCCAGAGCCAGCCTCCCCCATTTCCCTTCCCCAGGGCTGACTCTCCCCTCACCTGTTGAGACAACCTGGCAGCTGCAGCGTGGGGGCCCCGCCAGTCTGGCTCAAGCCTGCAGGGGTGGGGGCAGCAGCCCCATTCAACCCCCCCAGGAGCCCATTGAGGGGCAGGGCCCCGCTGCCCGCCAGCCCCCCCAGCAGCCCCTCAGCCATGGGCATGGCCCCCAGCCCCGCTGCCCCAGGTGCCCGGCCCAACCCATTCTGCGGCTGGGGCGGGAGCGGGGCAGGGGCCCCAGACAGGGCCAAGGGCAGAGTAGCAGGGCTCTGCTGGAGCAGGGGCAGCGGTGGGGGCGTGCTGTGGAAGGACAGCGACGAGCTGCTGCGGCTTGGGCAGCCTGAGTGCGGGTCCTGGGGAGGGAGGGGGAAGGGAGGGGTCAGAGGGGCAAGGGGCCAGCAGGACCCTTCTGGCCCCCGGCCCAGCACCCACCAGCATTCTCACAGAGTACAGCTGCCCCATCCAACCTCCAGCCCCAGGCAGAGCCACCTTGGAGGAAGAAGCAAGGCCCAGAGATGAAGGCTAAGAATCCAAACAGTCTTCACGAGTCATGTTTACCAAGCACTTCCAGGGAACCCAGCACCCCTCGTCACCCTTGTTTAATAACGCACAACAATGACCTCAGGACCATCTGGTAAACCAGACCCAAGGTTTAGTGCTTGCCCTGTATTATCTTGTTATTCACAATCTAGGGGTGAAGCCACTGATTCTTAGACAGGTTAAATAAGTCTGCAAGCAAGAGCATGGCAGCTGGAGTTGAAGGCTCAGGTTCAAATTCCACCTCCACAGTTAAGTGGTTTCTGTGGCCTTGGGCCCAACCACTCTCAGATTCCTCACTCGTAATATGAGGCTAAGAGGAGCACCTAGTCAACGAGGGTACTATGAAGACTGCGTGATCAGTGCATTAAAAAGCTCAGCACAGGGCCTGACAAAGCGTAGGTATGCAAGGACGTCAACTACTGTTATGGTTATTACTGCCCAAGTCACACAGTTAACAAGTGGCAGACAGAGAACAAGAACTGAGTCTGATTCTAGTAAGATCTGCGATATAACAAGGGGCAACTGCTGCCCCAACCACCATCACAGGGAACATTTTGTGTGAGGCACTATAATAAACCTTTCACAAATAATTCTCAAAGAGGCCTTCCCTAACCACCTTCTCTACAGAAGGATCCACCCCCCCACCCCACCCCGCATTCTCCCTTACAGCCCTCAAATTCTTCTCAGCTTAGAACTTCTTCCAATTCGTAACTGCTTATCGTCTCCTTGGACTTGGTCTGTCTTCAGGAACAGGACCGTGTCCACTTCGTTCACTCAATGCTTAACCTGTGCCTGGCACAAAGTAGGCACTTAATAATTGTTACTTGTTTAATACATGAATTGACCAATCAGTCAACTGGTTGCTCCGCCATCACTTCACTGCCCAGCCTCCAATAGGTGCAGTGCAGAGATGGGACCAGGGGGCCCTGGAGCTTGCTCCCTCCTCCCCCTAGACACCCACCTCTGAGGACGTGGACAGGGAGTTGTCCAGGCCGAGGCTGTTCTTCCCTGGGGGACTCTTGCTGGTGCTCAAGGAGTCACTGCTGCCGGCTATGGGAAGGAGATCAGGAGGAGGGTCAGGGCCAGTTCGGTCCACCCGGCAGAGGTGCCATCTCCCGGGCTTGGAGGGGTTCACTCACCTTGGGGAGGCAGGCCGTAGGGGCCAGGGCAGGGACCGTTGGCGGCAGGCAGGGCAGGAAAGGGCACAGACAGCTGCACGTTGAGAATCTGCAGCCTTTCCTTCTTGGCCGTCAGGCTCAGGATCTGCTCCTGCAGCCGTTGGTTTTCCTTCTGCAGCGCATGCAGCGCTTTCAGCATCTCCACGACTGCAGAGAGGGCGACTGAGCCTGAGCCCCGCCGCGGGGAGAGGCGGGCGAAGGCTGGGGGCGGGACCAGGGGCGGGGCCTGGGGGCGGGGCTAGTGAGGGAAGGAGGAGGGGGACTAAAGGGGTCGAGGCCTGGGACTTAGAAGGCGCGGGCCCAGGGAGGGACACAGGTGAGCTCGGGAGCCGGGGCCTGGGCAGCCACGGCTATGAGGAGCAACGGCGGGGCCTGAGGCTCAGAAGAAGGGGCGGGCGGACGCTGGGGCTCCCACAGGGAGCCTCCTAGGGTTGAAGGCGAGGCCGGGGCTGGGCTAGAGGTAAGGCTGGGGCCTAGGGGCGGAATCTTGCTGACGTCTGGGGAGAAAAGTGCCAAGTCTGGTGTCCTAGGGGAGGCCTCCCGGCCCGGAGCCACCCCTCCTCACTGTTGACACCGGCCTCGCCGTCGCCCTGTTTCTCCAGCAGCTGCTCCATGTTAGTCGTCCCAGGGGCCGCAGGGTCTAACTGGCCACCTCCGCAGGGCGCCGACGCCGACTGGTCGAAGAGTGCAGGGAGGCTGCTGATGGGGGACCTGGCTCAGAAGGGAGAACCGGGCTCAGGCCTACCGCGCGCCCCCACTCCAGTCTCCCTCCCGTCCTCTCCCCCACCAGGGGTTCCAGAGTCCTCCTCGCCTTCCCGCCCCACTCCTCCCTCGGGTGTCTCTCCACCCCTCCCAGCCCCCTCACATGGAAGACAAACTCTCCTGGGGGGAGGTCCCCCGACACCGGAAGCTGCAGTCCTCCAGGTCTGGCTCTGGGAAGGAGGAGGGCAGGGATGAGCGGGGGATCGGTGCTCTGCCTTACAGGTCCCTGCCCCGGAGGTGGGGGGATCTGGGCACTCACAGCAGACCCCCTGCCCCAGGATCTCCCAACCCGACTCGCAATTCAAGGACAAAGCGCAGAGAGTCCTGGCTTGGAAACCTGGCCCCTTGGGCGGTGAGGCCTTGGGTTATGGTCTCTTCCTCTTTCTCTAGGCCAAAAGCCTCGCGCTGCCTGGCTACTTTCAGATCCCCATAATTTCCTTCCTAGGAGTTTAAGAGCTCTAGGAATTTGGGGTCGAGACAGAGCTGGGTTGACCTGGGTCTGACACTTATTCTCTGTGTGGCCTTCGGCATATGACTAACCTCTTTGGAGTGATTATTGTGAGGAGTAAAACAAAGTTGTAAATGTGAAGGTTTAGCTGAAGGGTTGAGCTCACCTGCAGCAAGCTCTGGGTAACTGTACCTATTATGATGATGATCTTTGTATGACTTTTATGGTATAATCCTCATATTCATAAACTCACAAGTCAGAAGGCAACACCCCTCTTTGGGCCACAGAATCCCGATTTGGGTTTTGGAAAATGTGGTCTCACCCTACTCTGTTAGGCCTTAAACCTGGACTCGACTCGGCCGCTTTAAGGCGGCTAACTGAACGGCGCTGGGCGGCAAGCTCCGCCCCCTCGCCTGACAGGTGGTGTCTCGGGACTAATCAGCTCTCTGGGGCGGGGTTGACTCTCCAGGGAGAGGGAGGGGCCCTTGCGGCCCGCCCCTTTAACCCCTAAATATCCGGAGGCAGGTTGCCCATCTGGTAGGACCTCTGCCAACTCTGTAAAAGCTGGGCCCACGACGTCCTACAAGGCAAGGGCACACTAAGAGGCGAGGGCGGGGCTTTCGGCGCAGCGGGAAGAGTACTGGGCTTCAGAATTTGAGCCCTGGCTCTGCCATTCCCTTTTTCAATAGCCTTGAGACTTATGTTTCTTTTGCGATGGAGCAGTAATTCTGCCTTGCCCTCCCCGCTCATGTAATGGTGTACCCTGTTTTGTAGGGTATGAAACTATTTACTTTTTTTTTTGGCAGGGTGGCAATGGCTAGAGGGAGGGGCCTCATGCATGTGATAGGTAACCCATCCACCCCACCCCCAGCCTTTGAGAAGAAAGGGGAATGGGGCTGGAGACTCACATACCTGTGTGGCTGCTCTCGGCTTGGGTGAGGAGGGGGTTAACGGTGCCCACGGGGGTTCCAAAGATGTGGGTAGAAGGAAGGCTAAAGGTAGAGCCAGCCAGAGAAAACACCTGAGGGAAAGGAGGTGGAGTCCAGCCCGGTGGTTATTCTTGGATCTTAGGGCACAGCTGTGTGTACCAGGGTGGGGGGTGGGGGGTGGGTAGGAGTGTGCTGGGGAGGAGAGAGGACCAGACAGAGAAGTTCCGGGGGTGCTCAAGCCCAATCTGGCAAACTAGGACTCCCATGGAGTCCCAGGCAGCCCACCCACACCTGCCCGGTGAAGGAGGAGCCCAGGACTGAGGCCTCACCTGAGTGGTGGAGATAGAAGCAGAGGAGGAGGGGAGGGTGCTGGTGAATGGGGAGCGGCTGAGGCGGGGCAGGGCTGAGGTCCCTGGGGGCCCCAGCAGGCTGGAAGAGAGGGGAGTGCTGCAGACTGCCCGCAGCATCCCCCCACCGTGGGAGATAGGGTCCTTGTTACTGGTGTAGATGCCTGCGGGTACAAGGACACAGAGGAGACCCCTCAATCAGAGATCTAGCCACACACACCACTCTAGCCCTCTTGCTGCAAAGATGTCACTTGTCAGGGGACACTGGCTTGACATGCCTTGCCCAGGCCCGAGGAATTCCTAGCTCTTCTAAGTCCCTTCCCAAAACTTGGTAAGTCTGCTGGGCGATCTCCCACTACAACCGTGCAGAAGACTGGTGTGGGGGAGTGTCTTGGAGGTGAATGTCACCTCCATCCTTTACCCCTGTCCTCTGGACCAGTTTCTATGATGTTTTCCTCTAACTGCCTGTGCATGCCTCTGTCAACCTCACTAAGCTGCCTGGGCCCTGAGATGTCCTCTGTTCCCAGGAGTCACTAACCTGCCCCCAGCAGCGGGGACTCCAGGCTCAGGCTAGGCAGGTTCCCAGAAGGCCCAAAGGTGCGGGAAGCCAAACCACCTAGGCCAGAGCTGACCAGGGACCCTCCGGAGAAGGGCGAGGCGGCTGTGGCGGTGAAGCCAGCCAGCTGGGTACTGGGCAGGGAGGCAGCAGCTGGACCCCCAGCGCCCTCCTTGTTCCGGCTGCCCTTGGGACGGCCTGGCCCGTGCCGGCTCCTCTTGCTGGCTTTGTGTTTCTTCTCCTTCAGGCCTGTCTCAGGGGTCTCCTCAGCAGGCACAGGGGCAGCACTCAGCGTGGGCATCCGCTTGTGGGTGCCTGCTGAGGCCCCGGACCCCGAGACATGGGGGGATTTATAGTCCCCAGGGGAGGGGGCCCGGACTCGGCTTGAACCAGAGGTGGTGGTGGAGAAGCGCACGATGGGCCCAAAGCCAGAGAAGACCACCTTCTGCTCAAAGAGGTCGGCCTTGGGGGGCTCAGGGGCTGAGGGAGAGGGGGGTGCTGAAGGGGTGGGGGCCACAGGCTTGGAGTACTTGTCCTCCTCTGGCTGCTCCAGTTTGGGGAATGCAGAGAAGTCAGGAGAGCTCTGCAGGGACGAGACTGCAGAGGAAGGACAGTGTCACAGGTGGACTCTAGAGCCTCGGGCTCCCTCCCACTCCCAAAACACAATGGTCGAGAGAGCTCTGACTTGTTCCAGCTTGGCCACTGACTGGGGCAAGTCCTTCCCTTCTCCCAACTTTCCCACGCTACTGACCTCACCAGAGGTCACATGAGTGTTGGTGTAGGGGCTAATGAATATTGTTATGGGATTGGAGGGGTGCATCCTGAGGAGGGAGGAGCTTCCAGCTCAAGAGGCAAGGACTGAGGGGAGGGTCTGGAGAGGAGTCACGTGGTGGGAGCCCCCATCTTTTTCCTGAATCAATTTAAGAAGCAAATGCAAACCAACATGCAAAACCAATATGCAAAGTAAAGCGCAGGGCAAAAGGCTGACCCCTCCCAGCCTCCTCCAGGATCCCCACACTCACCTGCAGGCTGGAAGGGCCCCCCGGAAGAGGAGGAAGAGGAGGAGGAAGAGGAGGAGGAGGCCGAGGTAAAACTGCTCACACCTTTCCCGCTGCTCAGTTTCTTCCCCTTGTGACTCAGGCTATGGCTGGAAGACTTTTTCCCCTTTGAGTCCCTGCTGCTCTCAGAGGTCTCCTGACTGCTGGCCTCATGGTGGGAAGAGGAAGCGGAGGAGGAGACCTGGGGGAGGGAAGGACAGAGGGAGGTTCAACACTGGCTGCCTGGGGCAGGGGCTCTTTCCACCTGGAGAGGAGCAGGAGGTCACCGGATCTGCTGCTCAACTGGGAGAGCCAGGAGTTAGCTCCGTGAAGCACTTCCGGGCAGGGAGGCAGAGGCAGCTGTGGAACTTCCTGGGTGTGAGACAGAGGGGAGAGCTCTGAGCCCAGAAGGTGTCTGCCCTTCACCTAAGTAAGGAAGACAGATGGCAGGGCAGAGATGAAAACAGTTCTCAGGTCTGTCCTGACTTTTTCAGATTTCACTCAGCCCTCTTCGGCCGGGTGGGGGTGGAGGGAAGGGTTAAGCGAAGAACAACAGGGAGAATGGGCCCACCAGTTCCCACCACCCACTCCCATTTCCTGGCCTTTCCTGCTCTTCCTAGACACCCTGTGCTTGCCTGGGCTGAGCCCTCTGCCAGGAGAGCCTAGCCTCACTCTTCCTGGGAAACTTCTCATCATCATTCAAAATCCAGCTCAGAAGTCCCCCCTTCTGTGAAGCCTCCCTGGATACCTGGGGTGGAAAAAGCCACTCTGTCCTTATTTTCAGGGTGCTGTGTGCCCACATCTGCCATGTCAACGGTTGCCACACTACACTGAAAGGAACTGTCCCCATGTCTGAGGCCTCCAGTGACCTCTCTGAGGGCAGCAGAGCAGTGGTTGAAGGAGCACAGACTGTGGGGTCAACAGAGTGGGGTGTGAGCCTGGCTGGCTCTGCCCTTGATGGGCTGTGGTAGACTAGGCAGGTCTCTCAACCTCACTGACCCTTCAGTGTCCTTATGGGGCTAGTTATTTGGAGAGCTCTGAGCAACATGATATAATATAGTATAGTAATAGTAATAATAATAGTAATAGTATAGATGAGACCAGACTAGACTACAACAGCAGAGTGTCAGTAAATGATGATGATTCAGATGGTGGTGGTGGCTGCTGCTATTACTGTACCAAAAGAGACAGTGTCCTGTGGTGGTGAAGAGCATAGGCCCTGGAGCCAGACTGCCTGGGTTCAAATCTTAACTCCACCACTCACTAGCTGTGTGATTTTAGGCAAATCACTTAACCTCTCTGTGTTATTAAACGAGGTTAATAAATACCTACTTCTTCAGTGGATTATTCTGAGAATTAAGATGAGCTACTCCCCACACTCCTTCCACCCGTTTTAGCCTAGAAGAGAGCCTGGCATGTGGGGAGTCATTTAGTGCTGCTTATTTCTACCAGGGATGGCACTTACCATTCTTCTGTCCCTGGGACCTGGCCCAGTCCCTGGTGGGAACCAAGTATTCAGTAAACATGTGTTGAATGAACAAATGCTAAAGGGGGAGATGGACTGACTGGGAGAGTGGCAGCCACCCTGCGCAGCCCCTCCCTGGGTAGAGCCCTGGGCTCTGTCTTCCTCTTTGTTGTTTTCAACAGCTGGAGTTCTGAAGGCAGCCAGATGTGGCTCTGAGAGGAAGGGACCAGAGGGGTTGGGGGGAAGGGTAGTTGAAATGCTGGGGTAGGTGAAGGGGGATGGGTAGAGTGTCCCGGCATGTCCAAGGGGACGCCCAGCCCCTGGGGTCCTCTGGCTCTACCTGCCGGCAGAGCTAAGGAGGGGTGCAAGCCCCTGGGAAAGGTCAGAGAGCACAGATGACAAGCTTTTCCAGGTGAGCTGTAGGAAGCAGGGAGGGGAGAGGGTTACTGGGGCAGTTGCCACAGGAACATCACCCTGGAAATCAGATCCCTGAGCCTCCCACCAAGATGCCCAGAGCTCTGCCAACCATCTGAGGAGAAGGTGAATGGGTGGTAACCAGCGACAGGAGGAAGCAGTTTCTCCAGCCCCCACGTCCCCTTTCCAAGGAGAGGGTGGGTTAAAGGCAGGAACAGAGAGAGTGGCTCTGGCTTGGATTAGAGTGCCTGGTGTGGGGAAAGGCCTGCCATTGGGTAGGGTGCTAATCCATTTCTGTAGACAGACCTCATACATCATGCCCCTGAGGGAAGGGCGGGGTAGGCGGGGTCTGGGAGTGTTGAGGGGCCTCCTCTCCATGCCACCATGCCAGGACTCTCAGCCCCCAAACTTCACAGAGTAGGATTTTCATCAGATGATGGGCTTTAGGCCAACCCCTGACAGTGGGCAAGGGGTGAGAGAGAAGGTGTGCCTCTGCCTACTGGGAGGGTGGGGTATGCCCAGGTACTTGGAAAACCTGCCTGAATACTGTGCCCCCATTCCCTGTAGACAAGAGCCCGGTGCTGAAGCCCCCTGCCTGGACAGAGGCAGACATGAACATCTGGCAGCCAGTGTCGGCCACCCCCCCATCTCATGGTGACAGAAGGGGCTAAGGAGGGCAGGCCCCTTCTCACTAGAACAAGAGATGGAAAGGGTGCATGGGTGGGGAGAAAGTCACATTAATCTGAAGCCCAGGTCCCTGAACCACCCCTGCCCCCATTCCCCACCTTACCATCCCCAGACCAGGGCCCCACCCTTCCCAAATGTGGGCAGTGGCACCTTGTCAGCAGTGGGGACCACCGGTGGGGAGAGGATGCTGGGGGGTGACTCAGGCCGCTTCTTGTGCTTCTGTTTAAGGCGTTCTTTGTCCTTCCGGCTCTGGGAAGAGAAAGGTGAGCAGATATTGGTGCAGGGGGTGCCATGTGTGGAAGAACAACATGACGTGTGGGGGGAGCTGACCCTCTCAGGGATGAGGTTTTGAGTGTGTTGTCTCCTCCTCTGGAGGAATTGGGGGACCCCAGCTGGACAGGAGTGGCTCAAGCAGATTCCTCTGAGGGTGAGCAGCCCCTCCCCCCACCCCCACTGCCTGCTAAAAATAGCCTGTCCCATTATCACACCAGCAACACACAGCACCACACGTGCACACACACGTGCACACACACGTGCCTGCAAAGGTGCCCACCCGGGGACATGCAGCGGTGCAGAGGCCGGGAGCTGGGCAGTGGAGGTGCGTGCACACATGCAGGGCCATGTGACTGGGGCTTTGGGAACACTGTCCTGGCATGGAGCGGGCACAGGGGAACTACACAGGGACACAAAGAGCCACACGGAAGCCAGGCCTTCACCTCACCCTCTAAGACCCTCAGGGTTCACTTCCTTAGTCCCTTCCTGCCCAGCAGTGGCCTCAATGGGAGGGAGGGGAGCACACCCCAAGCCTCTGGGGGCACCTTGTGGTCACTTTTTGAAAGAGCTTTATGAGTATGTGTATGGGAGGGTGGACAGGAAAGGGAGAAGACTTTTACCTTCTTCTGGCCCCTCTCATGGTGGGTAGGGTGCTTCTCTTGCTGGGTGGATGGAGAGGTGGACCGGCTTCTCCGGCCAGTGATAAAGCCACTACCGCTGCCAGAGCCGCCGCCTCCTCCTCCCCCACTGCCATGCCGGGATGTCTTCTGGGGGAGAAAATTGAGAGGAGATCAGATGGTCCTTGAGGCCTCAATGATGCTCTGCTCAGAAGGGCATGCTCCCAGCCTGAAAATCCTACAGCCTCCCGAGCTGGCTTATCCAATGTACAGATTTGGCAACTGAAGCCCGGAAGAGGCAGGGACTTGCCTTAGGCTCCCCAGCAAGGCACAGCTGGATAGGACAAGGCCCAGGGCCCTTGCTCCCTACCCATGGCTCTGTACCGGGCCCTCTGGCCCATCTTTGGCAGACTGAGCCACCTGAGCCACAGCCCCACAGCCTTCCCTGGAGCGGGAGTATGCAGTGGGGGCCCTCGTGGGGAGCACCTGCTCCCTGCGCTCTACAGCCCATCCTCCCTCCACTCACTCCAGCCATCGCCCCCTGCTCCCCTGTTCCTGGCTCTTCCCCCCAGCCAAACACAGGGGTCCCTCCTGCCCTAAAGGACATGCTGCCTCTCCTCCTGCCCATCATTGCTACCGTCCTCCATCCTGCCCAGTCTGATGGCTTCCATGTGTACCAGGCCTACACCTGCTACCTCTAAGGTCACCAACCACCTCCCAATTGCCAAATACAAAAGCTAATTTCAGGCCTCACCCAACCCTACCCCATTCCTGCACTGGATCCCCTCTCTCCTGGTTCTCCTCACACCTGGGCCCACCCTGCCCCTGTGGATGCCCTGGAAGTCTGGGGCTGCCACTCCCACCCTGCCCAGAGGACTGACATCTGCCAAATCTGAATCTCCACTTGGTGCCTCCTCCAAAGCAAACCAAGTGCCTACCACATTCTAAGTCATCATCAAACCCTGAAACCAAGGTGACTATACAATTTATGACCCAAACCAGGAGAACTTTGGAAACGAAAGGGGGAGCTACTCATAATTACACCAGGGCAAAAGACATAAACCAGAACTGTCCAGGGCAAATCAGGACATAGGGTCACCCTACTGAAGCCAGCTGTACCCTCTATTCATGGCACCCCAGGGGTTCAAGCCCCATCCACCTAGTGTCTGGAACCTGGATCCAATGTGTCACCCTAACCCATTCTCAGCCACCCCTGCATTTAGGCGAGTCTGCTTGGAAACTGTTCTGGAGTCCAGCCTCACCCTCCATCCCCCGCTCTCGCAGCTGTCTCCCAGCCGCCAGCCTGGCCCTTCCAATCCAGCCTCACAGCGGCTGCCAGGGTAATCTTCCTAAAAAACAAATCTGATCATGTTACTCTCCAGCTTACAAACCTCCACTAGCTGCCTGTAGCCTGCGGTGAGGTCCAAGCAGCTTTGCCAGCCAGGCTGCAGCTCACCTCTCCAGAAGCCCCCGTGACTTCTGGAACATGTAGATCTCTCCACAATCAGGGACAGCACCCCTTCTCCAGCTTCTCCTTGAGCCCCTGCAGCCTGGCAGAAGCCAGCCCAGGTCTGGCCCTGCCTGAGCTTTTGCACCTCCCGCCTTGTCCCCACTGAACACCCTGTTCTCGCACGGTTCACACATGCTCTTTCTCATCTCCAGGCCTTTGTGCTGGTTCCTCTGCCTGAGATGTGTTTCTCTGTTTTTGCTTGTCAGACTCCTGACAGGAGCTATCAAACCAGACAGACTGTTCTGAATCCCTTATCCAGCTGTGAGATCAGTTATAAAATCTTGGTGAGCCTCAGTTTGCCCACCTGTAAAATGGGAACCTTAGTTTACCCATCTGTAAAATTAAGGTTGTTGGGAGAATCATACGTAACACGGAAAGCACTCAATACTGAGACTGGGACACAGTAACCCCCAACGAATAAATGTTGGCTCATATTTCCACCTTCAAGACTCAGCTTAAATGCCATCTTTTCCTTGAAGCCTCCCAGACTCCGGCAGGCAGGGTCTGAACTGTCTTCTTGGGTAGACTGCTTGGTTCAGCTTTGATTCACACCCGTGCGGCTGTACTTTAATTTATTCCTTATCACATGGCGAGGTCTTCAAGGGCAGGGACTGGGTTCTTCCCATCACTGTCCTCCCAGCACCAGACACTAGGCCCGGCCCAGAGCTCACGCCCTCTGAAGAGGGCTGCCCACCAGCTCACTCGCTGGCTGATGACACTCACCATCTTGCTGAAGTGGTATTTGCAGTAGCCGCAGTACTTGACGTTGTCCACCTCCAGCACTTCTTCCTCACACAGCAGGCCTGCCATTTGGGCACTAACCCAGAGAGGTCAGCCTGAGGGGGGTGGTGGCCACAGACCAGACCAGCTGCCTCCCTCCCACCCTCCTGGACCCTCGCTGGGCGGGGGGGCAAGACCATCCGAGGACAGCGCTGCCACCGTCACCAGAAAGACTGCAGCTGGGATGAGCCCACTCGGGCAGCCACAGGAAACCTCAAGGGAGCCGGTACAACTGGCCTGGGCTCCCAGAGCACCCAGGGTGCCCGCCCCAGGCAGGGTCTCACCAGGTGACATGGAAAGCTTGTCGACATCCGTGGCGGTTACAGGTCATGCAGGCTCCCGAGGCCGCCTTGCTCTCCCGGCCCTGCTCCTCGCAGATGTAACATGTCTGCAGGACATAGTGCAATCATCCCCTCTTCCCTGGGCATCCCTGTCCTCCACCTGAGGGATCCTTTGGCTTCCCCCTCAATTTTTTCCTCTCCCCAGGACCCTAGATCGGTGCTCACAGAACCTTCTGCGACGACAGAAACGTTCTAGAACCTGCACTGTTTAATACAGTAGCTACTAGCCATGTGGCCAATTGAGCACTTGATATGTGGCTAGTGTGACTGAGGAACTGAAGTTTTAAATTTTTATTTCATTTTACTAGCCCCTCTGGGAAGAATATTCCCACGCTGGGCCTTTTGCACATGCTGTTCCTTCTGCCTGGAACCCGTAACCCCCACCCTCCTCAAGCCTGGCTCCTCATGCCCCAAGTCTCAGCCTAACCGGCTCCCTTCTTGGCCCCTTCACCTAAAGCCCCACCCCCCCAGACAGTCTTAATTTCAGTTCCTTGCTTGTTTTCTTCACAGCACTTACCACAATTTGCATTTACTTTATTTGCCTGTTTGTTGATATTTACAGTCTTCCCCCCACAAGAATGAATGTTCCATGGGGGCAGGAAGCACATCTGTCTTTTTTTTTTTTTTTTAATTTTTATTGTGGTAACATATATACAACATAACATTTCCCATTTTGATCGCTTCCAAGTATACAATTCAGTGGGGTTAATGACATTCACAATGCTGTGCCACCACCACCCAGTTAGCACGTCTGTCTTGCTCAACACTGAACACTGCCTGCCTGGTAGCGTGCAGCAGCCTGGCAGATAACAGGCGCTCAGAAACAGACCGTGTTCAGCGATGGAAGGGATGGAGGACGCTGAGGTCTGCCCTTAGGCAGGTGACTGCCAGGGAGCCCACTCTTTCCCTTGAGTTCTAGAGCATGCGTGTTTGGCTGTCAACGGAAGGGTGGTCCAGTGGTAGGTGCCCACCAACCTCCTGAGTTCCCTGAAGGTGTGGGTTGGACAGAGTCAAATCACACTGACGAAAAGAGCTGGAGGGACCTAAGGACGGTTGGCGAGGGAGGGGTGGGCACGGGGGCCGCTGACCTTGTTGAAGCGATCATGAGGCACGTACTGCAGCACGATGGGCTCCATGGTGAGCACGTTGGCAAACTGCACCTCGGGGATGTAGAGGGCACACACCACGTGGGCCCAGCCTGGGGTGGGGCGGGGCGGCCTCAGCTGAGGATGGCTAGCCTGAGACCCCAACCCCTCATGCTCGCACGCTGAGGACAGTCCCCTCCTCCACAGCCTTCCCATCAGGTTCCAGTGCCATCCAGAGATGGGCAACCCAGCCTCTGCCCCCTGCCCAGTCCAGTCTCGCCTTCCCAGACCCCTGCTCAGGTGGGCTTTGCTGGCCTCGATGGATGAGCCCTGGGGCTTAGGGGCCCCCTCACCTCCATTGTCCGTCCTCTTCAAGGCCCCGTCTTTGTGTGGGCACAGCTCACACCTCTGCCAATGGAAGGAGGTACAGGAGTTTGGGGGGGGGAGGGGGACTTTTTAGAAGTGGGTAGGAGATCTGCTGAGCTGGGCTCTCCCTGAACAGATTCAAAGAGCCCCAAGATGAAACAGTAAAATGTCTGTGGGGGATGGGTGGGGGTAGAGGGAAACAGGACTGGCCATGAGTTAGTAATTATTGAAGATGGGTAAGAGAAACATGAGGTTTGTTATACTATTCTCTCTACTTTTGTACATGTTAAAAAAAAAAAAAAAGCTTTTCATAATAAAAAAAACTCAAACAAACAAAAACAAAAGGCCCCATCGCTGAGGTGGGGCAGAGGGCAGGATGAGCTGAGAGAGATGAAGCTGGTGATAGGTGTGCCAGAAACGGGAAGTCCTGTGTGACAGAGCTAAGTCCCACCCTAGCCTCCACCGGCAGGAGATGCTCAGGTGTGTGGGAGAGGGGGGAGAGGGCGGTTGAGGGAGTCTCCAACTCACCACCCTGGCAGCTCGCTCCTGAGATTCACATTTCCGGCAGAACCAGGGTCCCGTTGGCACCTGGACGATGCCATAGCAAGCTGGGGGGTGAGGGAGGAGAGTCACTGAACAATCTGTCAGCCAGTGGCTTTCCCCACTGGTGGGAGGGGGTGGCTCTAAAGGACTAGAGCCACTTCCCAACAGAGTGGGCAGCTCCCGGGGCTGGGAGCCACTCGCTAGCCTGCAGGACCACGGAATGCCCAGCCGCACCCAGCCAGCCTCCAGCCACACAAGCAAAGCGGTCAGCACTCCAAGCAGGGCAGGAGCTGAGTCCTTGACCTTAAACTTCTAGAAGATCCTCACCCCACGCCCTTTCTGGACTTGATCCCCAGCTCCTGCCCCAGACAGACCAGTTCTCATCATCAGAAACACAAGAAACCGGAGTGAACAACACTCAACGATAGTGAAACATGCTCCGTTGTTATTTTTGGTTGGGGGGGGGAGGCGGGCATTTCTTAAAGGGCCAGTAAGGGAAGAGGTGGGAGAGTCGGGGGCCCGGGGATTTCATCTTCTGTCTCAAACTATTATCGGAACAGGTCAAAAGTGAAAGCCCAAGGCAGGTGCAGTGCCTCGAGAATGGAGGGAAGGGCAGACAGTGACAGGACTAAGGGCTGTCCCAGGAAGGAGGGGAGGGGGACGGCTGGCTGTGCCAGGCAGGCAGGAGATGCCAGCCTGCGCCCTCGGCAAGATTCCTCAAGGAGTTAACTCCCGAACCATGTGCTGCTGGGGGAAACTCCAAACCTCCCTCCTCTTCATTCCCGGCCCCCTGTACAACCTCTTTTCTGTCCTCAGCTTTTCCCCGGAGAATTTTAGGAGTCCTCTCTCCCCTGGGGACCCTTCCCCTCCCTTCCTAATTCCGCTCCTCCCAGTATCCGGAAGCGGTGTGTGCGGGGGAGAGGTGAACCCCCCTGACCTCTCCCTTCGGGAGCCTGGACCAAAATAGCCGGGCGGGAGGGGAACACCTCGCAGGTAAACATTCCCCCAGGAGCCCCGACACCGGCGGTGTGGGGCGCAGGGAGTGCACTCATTGCCCCCTAGACTCTCCCCAAACTCCCTTAACTTGGGGTGGGGGGCGCGGGACTGGAACAATAGGCAAGAAAACAATGCCTGACCCGGCCCTCCAGGACCGGGCGGGAGGAGCCCCCCATGCCACCCATAGCCTTCAGGTTGGGTGGGGGGAGGGGCGCCCGAGCCCCGGGAGGTCTCGGGAGGGCGCGGCTGGGGGCGTCCCGCGCGCGCCGCCCCCGGGGTCCCTCCGCCCCCCGCGGGCCACCCCCGTACCTTGGTGGACGGCCACGCTGCACGCGTGCCCATCGCAGTAGACCAGCGGGTTCTCGGCCCAGCCCCTCTCGTCCGAACATACGCAGCAGCCTCCTACCATCTCCTTCATACTCCCATGAGCTCCCTCCGGGGCTGGGGCGGGGGGCCGGCCGGCGGGGGTCGGGGGTCAGGGGGGGAGGGAGGGAGCGGGGAGCTGCGCGCCTCCTCGCCCCCTCCTCCTCCGCCGCCGCTTCTTTTCTTTGCCTCCTCCTTCCTCCTCCTCGGCGTCCTCCTCCTCCTCCTCCTCGCTCGCTCTGTCTGGCCGCCCCCCCCGCCGTGCTCTCGCCCTCATGCCCCGACGGGCTCCCCCCCCCCCAACAATGAGACCCGCGCGCGCGGCTCGCCCCTTC
>JAQZBX010050791.1:5631-19660 GCA_029593785.1 Cabassous unicinctus | reverse complement strand
ATTTAATAATTGAAAATATAAACAATTAAAAACTAAAAAGTAAACACAGATGAATAAATATATGCATTTCTCAATTAAATGTACTGGATACATATAAAAATTTTTTTGAATCAAACAATATGTTATATAATATATTTGGTTCATGGTAATGCAGTCATACAGTATTTGTCCTTTTGTGTCTGGCTTGCTTCACTCAACATAGTGTCCTCCAGGTTCATTCAAGTTGTCATATGCTTTACGACTTCATTTCTTCTTACAGCTTCATAATATTCCATTGTGTGAATAGACCACATTTTTTTTTTATTCAGGCCCCTTTTAAATCACCAAAGCTTATTATGTACTTGTACTGTTTGCTTCTAGCTTACACTCCGGCTCCTGGATTTCTGGCCTGGGGTGACTGGTGGAGTTCTGTTTCCTTCCTTTTCTTAGGCAGGAGGTCTTTGCAGCCAGATTTTTTAGTCAACTCTGTTGCACTTCTTTAGGCTGACTCTTTCCCCCCAGATAACAAAGCTTATATTTTTCACTATAGAAAATTTGAAACACTCAATAAAGTATAGATGAGAACATGAAAATCACCAGTCCCTCTCCAGAAGAAAACATCATTAGTGCTTTGGTGTTATTTCCTGCTAGACGTTTCTTCCTTTGTCTAAATAAAATTGCTCTCATAAAATGTGCTCCAACGTTCCTTCCTGCCTCAGGGCTTCTGAGGATGTGATTATCTTGGCCTGGTGTGCCCTTCCCCAGCCCAGTAAGCTCCTTATTTCACCACCCTTTCCCTCCACCCAGGATGAGCTTAGGTCTCCCTGTTATATGTGATTTCAAAGTGCCTTGCTCTCATTCTGGACACCATCACTCCTGGTTAGTAATGAAGTAATGATATATTTAATTGTGTGATGATGTGATTTGTACCTGTCTCTGTGACTAACCTGTAAGCTCCAAGAGGGCAGGAATCATATCTGGTTTATTCACAACCACGTGCCCACCACCAGCACAATGCCTGGCACATAGTGTGCCACGATAAACAATTTTGAGTGAAAAAGCAAATGAGTAATTGTTGTAAGCATTTTGCATGTCTAAAATTGTTTCAAAAACATAAGTTAAAGGTCAGCATAACATTTCATCATATTTATGTACCATAATTTGTTGAAATGTTCCCCTATTATGACTATTTATTTAGGTTTTATTTTTTTGTTATTTAAAAAAACACTGTAATAAACATTCATGTACATTTTTTGTGTGTGTTCAACTTGTACTTTTTTTTTTTTAGTGGTTTTTAAATTGTGGTATTTCAGCCATTTTAAAGTGAAAATTCAGTGGTCTTAAGTACATTCACAGTGTTGGGCAACCATTACCACCAAGTACATATACTTTTTATCAGCATTTCTGCTAATTCCTTTAGGATAGGTGCCTAGAAATAGATCAGAGGGTATGAACATTTTAAAGCCTTGATGCCTATAGTCAATTCACTTCTTAGAAAGAGCACATCAGTGTATTCTCACCAGCTGTATTTGAAAAGAATCTAGGCATATTTGAAACTTTCTCTTTCTGTTCTTTCGTTATAGACAGCCCATTGTTGATCCATTTTCTTTTCTTCTTTCTCCATAGGCCAGTCTTTTTTTCCCATTTTTATGTAGTTATAATTACATCATAAATAGCATATTTATTTCTAAATAAATGTGATTTCCTGAGGAGAGGCCTTAAAACTAGAAAAATTGCTTTGTAATATAAAATACTATAAGGATTAACATTTTAAAGAAACATTTAGGTAGTAAGTAAAAAAAGGTTAAAGTTTCTCAGCTCTCACAGTTTCTTGTTTTCTGCTTTCTATCTGAGCACATTTATCAAGTTGATTTGCAAAGACTGATAGGATAGTTCCCAAACTATGATATAATCAATAAAATGTGTTTATTTTAAAGGAAAAACTATTTGAAGTTACTTAACTATTTTTGAGGTGGAACCCTAACAGAGACCAGCAGCCATCTTGCTCCAACACGTGGCAACAGACTTTGATGAGGGAAGTAACTTAATGCTTTATGGCCTTGTGATTGTAAGCTTCTACCCCCAAATAAAAGCCAACAGATTTCTGGTATTTTGCATCAGCACCCCTTTGGTTGACTAATACAGAATTTGGTACTGTGCTTTTGCAATTGCCAAAATGCTGGAACGGTTTTATAAATATGTAAGGGGTATTTTTTGGAGGAATTGTGAGATGCTTGATGGAAAAGGCCTAGATGGCTTTGAAGAGATTGTTGGTAGTAATATAGAGCCTAAATTTGTTTTTGATAAAGCCTTAGAAGAAAATAATTGTGAGATGTTTGATAGGAAAGGCCTAGAGTGCTTTGAAGAGACTGCTGATAGGAATATGGACACTAAAGAGACTTTTTATGAGGCCTTGGAAGTAAATGATGAAACTATTATTGGAAATTGGAGGAAAGGAGATCTGTCTTTTAAAGTTGCAGAGAACTTAGCAAGATTGACTCCTAATGTTATATGGAAGACAGAATTTGAAAATGGTGAGCCTGGATATTTAGCTGAAGATCTTTCCAAAGTAAACTCAGAGAATGCGGCTTGGCTTCTCCTTGCAGATTACAGCAAAATGCTAGATGAGACAGATAAACTGAGGAGTGACTTGTTGGGCATAAAGAAACCAGAAACTGATTCTGGAAATTCCAAGCCTCTGGAAATCAAGCCCCCAGACGATAGTGCCCCATTTGAGGACTTAACTAAACTTGGAACTCGTAAATCAGAATTGAAAATGCAGTTATCTAGGAAAGACTTGTAGAAGGCCTTACTGTCTCATGGCTTGGACCCCTGCGTCTTGCATGCTAAACCAACAAGCTTTTTGAGAGAACTGTATGAACAAAACCATTGTCAGCTTGGACTAAAAGGGACATGTAGGGGAAAGATGGAAAGGGAAACAGCTTTAAGAGGAAAACCATGGGAGAGAGGGTGAGTTTTCTCTGGCAGTTGAAGAGGGTGGATATTCCCACCCTCTGTTCAGGGAGAATTTTACTGCCCCAGGGTATAGGGAGGGTGGAGCACATTCCTCAAGTGTTAGGGAGGGTAAGTTCAACACCCTATAGGTCTGAGAGGGGTGGGCCTGTCCCCCCAGATTGGGTATGGCCATGTTGCCAACTTGTTGCTCTGAGAGGGAAGGGCCTGTATGTCAAAGTTTAGGGAGGGTGTTGTCTTCATTTCACTGTACTAGGGGGGTTAAGACTCTAATCCAAAGATTGGGTAAAGTATGGCAATCACCCCAACACTTTTGGAGGGTGAGGTCTGGAGCTCAGTCACCACCCAGATGCTTGATGAGGGTGGAACCAAGAAAATGACCGTTGGGAAAACCTGTGGAAAGGATGGGTCCTCATGAGACCCCAGGGAGAAGAAACCACCATCTTAAGAGTGACTCTCAGACTTTGGAATCTAATGAAGTATGCTCTGCAGGTTTACTGAACTGTAGAGGACCCGTGACTCAGGTTTCCCTCCCAATTTCTCCTTATGGTAATGGAAATGTTTATCCTTTGTCCATTTGTGTATTGGAAGCAGATAAATGGTTTTTAAGTTTTCAGAGGTCTTCAGCCAGATGGGGATTTACCCCAAGACTAACTGTATTTCTATAAACTGACTGTGATATGATTTTGTAATTAGCATTGTTACTGATTTAAGGTTTTCTGAATATTGTAATTTTTTTTTTGGAATTCAGAGGATGGAGTGTAGCAGTTTGATATTGTTTATGAATTCCAAAATTAGATATTGGATTATGTTTGTGAACTGGTTTGTTCCTCTGGGCATATTAGATTGTATTGGATTCAGAGGTTTCACTTTTACTTGATTACATTATGATTAAGGCTTTGATTGGGCCATGTCAGTAGGATGTTGAGGGGGCAGGGACTCACAGAGAAAACTGCTTGGCAGAGGAGTCAGTTGGAGTTTTTTTGCTGCTGGAACCCCAGGAAGTAAACACACAGGAGAAGAACACAGAGGAATAGAGATGGTTCCATAGACATGGCAGAGGCTCTGGGAAGAAAGAGAGCCTGATAGTCTACAGTTGATCTTGTGGAGAGAACAGAGCAGCTGAGCCTGGAAAGAATTGAGCCCTGGGGAGAGAGACAAAGCCTGAAGTAGCTGGAACCACAGAACCTTAGGAGGAAGAGGGAGGCTGAAACCTCACAGAGATCAGCAGCCATCTTGCTCCAACACGTGGCAAGAGACTTTCGTGAGGGAAGTAACCTATGCTTTATGGCCTATGACTGTAAGCTTCTACACTAAACAAATACCCTTTTATAAAAGCCAACAAATTTCTGGTATTTTTCATCAGCACCCCTTTGGCTGACTAATACACCCTCCCATTTTTATTATTTCATAAGTTTTAATATCTCAGAGGAACATGGAAGCAGCTTTTTTGTTTGTTTTATTAGTTCTGCTGCTTTTGGAGAGTGGTAATGGTGGAGAGTAGAAATTTGTATTGGGATACTTAGCTAGAATAGGGCAGATTTCTGGCAAACAGGTTAACCTTAATTCAAGGTTAAGACCAAAAGGAAAAGGGAAAGGAACTGTAATTATTTGTGTTGTGGAAAGATTTACTTAGAAATAGAAAATGGACTCAGCTGTTGGTATCGGAGTTTCCATTTTAATGTTATGGACAAATTGACTACTCTGGACTGAATTTTCCTTTATTGTAAAATGAGAAATCTACAGATGAATGAATTCTGAAAGACAATTTGAAGAAGTTATTGCTGAAATAATTAATAATGGAGAAAGAGAGAGCAAGTGAGCTTGCACGTGAGTTCCCTGATGCCAACTGTCTTAGTTTGCCACAGGGCTGCTGATGCAAAGTACCAGAAATAGGTTGACTTTTATAAAGGGGATTTATTTGAGGTAGAAACTTACAGTTCCAAGGCTGTGAAATGTCCAAATCAAGGCAACATCAGAGATGCTTTCTCACCCAAATCAGCTACTGTTGATTCTGGGGTCCTACCACGTGGCGAAGATGGCTGCTGATCTCTGCTGAAGTTTCCACCTTCTCCAGAATCTACCATCTCGGGAGCTCAGCTGTGGGCAATCAGGCATAGGAATTGTCTCTTACTGAGCCTGCTCTCTCAGTCTCAGCTGCTCCACTTTCTTCCTGAGTTCAGATGTCAGCTGTTAGGCATATGGCTCATCCCTTCAGCCTTGAGCTACTCCGTGGACCTAGCCTCTCGGGGGCCTCTCCCCGTGACTCTGTGTTGTGCTCGTTTCAGACTCTGGGACCTCTCTCAGGCCTCGGGAGTTCTCTGTTTTCCTGCAGTCCTGTCCCTCATCTGGCAGGATCAATATAGCAGCTTCCTTTTCCTGTGTGTCTGTGTCGCTCTGTCTCTGTTTATATCAGCTCCAGTAAGAGGGTGGAGACTCAACCTGAGTCACACCTCACTGACGTAGTCCAATAAAAAGGGTTTCATACCCACAGGAATGGATTAATTCAAAAACATAATCTTTCTCTTTTTCAGATTCATAAAAGAACTTCAAAGTGTCACAAGTTTCTGAATCTAGTCAACCCTGAGCTAATCCTTAAATGGTCTTCCTGTGGTTAGTTATTTCATGAGCCAATAAATTCAGCTTTGCTTAATCTAGTTGGATTGGATTTCTGTCACTTACAAACAAAGTTCTGAGTAATTCAACTGTGTCTAAGTACCGGACATGATTTTAACTTGCTCATGGCAGGGCAATAGATCAGAGATGTTCTCAGGATTTCGGAGAACTCCATGGATTTCTGAAGCAGCCTGTAATGGTGGGAATAGGCTGGGAATGAAGAGACCCATGTTCTCCTTTCTGTTCTGCCAGTTCCTACCTATGATCTTGAGCAACTCACTGACCTCACTGAGCTTCATTTTCCTTATCAACCAAACCTAACATGAAGATAACATGTGCTCTGCTTTCCTCACAGGGAATCTCACATATCAAACAAAATAATGCATGTGAAAGCACTTCACAAACTGTAAAGGTCCAATAAAACATTTTTGTTATAGTTTAACATTAGTGGCTTTTACATTTTCAAAATATGTAGGGCAGACCTTTAAAAATATATTTTACTTCATGGACAAATAGATTCACTTAAAAGTTTGCACTGTCTCTAACTTAAAAACTTAAAATTGATTCTTTTCTCAGACAATCTCCTTATTCAAAGCTTATGATTAGAAATAATTTTGAGCCTGAATGTCTTAAGTAGGCCTAAATACATTAACTATTATTTTATTCCTTAAAGGCAGACATAGTAGAGTTTAAGTTAGTACTTAAAGATTGTAATAAATAATTATGGTATGTTGTGACAACAGAAACTTAGATTTATGTTCCTTTCCAATCTCAATTGACTGATGTAGTCAAGATAGTCTTGAAAGACTTGCCAGTGAATGGAAATTAGATTCTTTAAGAAAAGAAAATCAGTTTTTGAATATATGAAATATCTTATTCAACAGCCAAAGAATATGGCAAGATTTGGAATTTCTAAACTGGACCTAATATTTCTGTGATACCAGTAGTATTCATATTTAAGGGAGAATGGAAGAAAGAAAAATTTCCTTCAGTATCTTAATGTCAGGATTTGGAATAAGTAATTGCTATAACTAAATTTTATTGGCTGCTTCTATGGCACTTTTCCATTGCATTCTAAATCTTTTCCTTTCTGTGTTAAGTCATGTGAAGGTGATTGAAATATACATGTTTTGAGGTAAAAACATTTTGCAGAACATATAAGAATTGCAAGTATGATAGAAGGAAAGATCAGTCTTTTACAATCTGTGTAAATTGTGAGTTCAAATAGAATGAGACAGTATTTACTGATTTTGTTTTTAATAATTACAGTATACTCTGATGAAAATTGAGCATTTTAGTTTTCTTTCTTTATAATACCAATAGTAAATACATAGCGTTTTAGAAGAGGAAAAGTCCAACTTCCTTTAAAGGTCCAACCTCCCTGTTTCATAGATAATAATATCTAATATTTACAAGCTAATTTATAACTGCTTCCAGATACTATGACTTCATAGAATCTTCAGAACTCTGTTATTACTCTCAAATATAAGTGAGGAAATCGAGGTTCCGAGAGCCTAAGTGACTTGTCTAAGGTCATAGAAGTAATAATAATGACAGATATTAATTGAACACTTACTCTGTGTCAAGTCTTCCTCATGCATATCACATTTAATCCTCACATAGTTCTACTACTTCATATGTAATAGATGGCTAGCTGGAACTAGAAATCAGTGCTAAGAAATTGATATAATTCATTTATTTTTCCACCAAATTTTCTTTTATAGATAGAAGCTAAATATTGAATAAAATTAATATGATTGGGAAGCGGGTGTGGCTCAATGGATAGAGCTCCCATTTACCATATGCTTCCCGGGGCCTCCTTGTGAGGGCAGGCCGGCCGGCCTGTGCGGCGCGGTGGGCTGATACAGCAGGACCTCACAGCAAGGGGGAGATAAGCAGACACGGAAGAAACGCACAGCGAATGGACACAGTAAAATACAAGCAGCAAGGGGGGGATAAATAAATAAATAAATAAATCTTAAAAAAAAAAATTAATACAATTATGTGTTTTGGGCCTGTGTATATATAAAGCCAATTGGTCAGGAAATACTATTCTTATTTTATAGATGAGGAAATATGGACATGTAGAATTAAATGACTACCATAATCGTACTGTGCTAGCTAGTGCTGATAAGCAGGGGCAAGAAAACATTTCTTCCCAACACACCAGGTTCTCTTTTTTTGACATGTATATCAAAATATTGAATGGGTGTTTTCTAGTTGCCCTCAATTGGTGACTAGGATCCAAAGCTAAGGACAAATAGGTACCAATTACCTCATATTCTAAAGAAAGCCAAAAAATATTGGAGGCCAGGTACTACCTTTAGGATTTAATAAGAGTCAGACGAACTGGTTCTGCAACCCCCAGTTATCCTCCCCTATGGAAACACTTCCTATCCTCATCCACTTAAATTTTTGAGTAGGCCAGGGGAGCTAGAAGTACTGCTAGAGTTGTGAGTTTTTGGCTTAGTGGGAAGTACTGTGGCTTCTCCTTTGAAACCAAAGAGGGGTGCTCTCAGGACAGACTCCAGTGCCATGCAGTAGGAGAATGGAGAATTGAACTAAGATAATGGGGCCGAGAGAAGTGTGGCAGTGGAACAGCCTGACTTACCATATTGGATGGTAATGGTATGTGAGTCTCCCAGGGGTTAAGAGGACACCATGGACAATAGCCAGATTTGAGGTCATTTGCCAGTACCCTACTCAAGAGGCTATGGGGTTAATTCCAGGGGTAGCAACTGAGGGGTTATTAGAAGAGTGAGTCACTCCCACCTCAAGAAACTATACCTTTGGGAGGCCCCCCACAGAGTCCCTAAAAATTTCTCACATGTGTCCCATAAAACAGCCAGTTTTGAGATGCCAATGAGGCCAATGAGCATTGTCAGCCAAGAGTAGACCACAACTGCAACACTAAAGTGAAACATTTGCCCCTTTCTATCTCTGCCTCTACTCTAAAACACCACCACCAAACCCACCACTCAAGAGGGAAGGGAGGAGAAGTGAAGAAAGAGACCAAGTCCCTTCTCCATTGCAGGCCCCTGGCCACAAATGCCTGAACTGAAGGAAGGAAGGAGGTGAAGATGAAGTTTTTAACTGGACTGGACTGCTTAATTACATAGTCATTTCAAAGCTGTGGGAGTTGCCCAGAATGTTGTTAAGGGACAGGAAAGGGAGATCCAGCAGAGCAGGGTTAAGGTACTAATGGGAAAAAAGGCACTTTATGTTTGTATTCCTTTGAGTTCAGGCTTTTTAAAGTGGATATTACTATATTATCCTGTATTAACCTTGGCTTACCTGGATAGCTTTGCAAACTTTTCAAATATCCAGGTTTTATAAGGATGATGTTGTCAGGAACCAAGTGGCATCTTTATTTTTTTAAACTTTATTTATTTATCCCCCCCTTGCTACTTGTGTTCGCTGTGTCCATTTTTGCTGTGCATTTTTCTGTGTCTGCTTGTATCCCTTTGTTGTGTCGTCTTGCTTCGCTGGCTCATCGTGCCCATGTGGGCTGGCTTGCCTTCACCAGGAGGCCCCGGGAATCGAACCTGGGGCCTCCCATACGGTAAACGGGAGCCCAACCACTTGAGGCACATCCGCTTCCCTCAAGTGGCATCTATAAAATCCACCATTATTGCATGTCCAAGTGATGAAATTAAGAACACATGGACCAGCATAAAAGGTAACCCTCTCTTTTCCTCTGTTTTTCCCTTTCACCACAGCAGGTAAATTGGCATCTGATTTGCTGGAATTAGTATCTATGATTCCAAGTCAGATAGTTTACTTATGCATAAGAAGTTCTGATTGATAGACTGATAGGTTCAATCAAATAGTCAATATTTAATGGGTGCCTTCCATGATAAATACCATAGGGATTTTACAAAGTGAAAATGTTCTCTGATTTCAAGGAGGTTACAATCAAGGTAAACATAGACTCATCAAATATAGGGCAGTATATAAGTGCCAAATGAACAGAAGTGACAGTAAAAGTAATATATGTATACATTTAGATGAACTGGAGTCCCTTTTGTACTGGTCATCAAGATCAGGGAGGGTGACGCTTGAGTAGTGTCATGAAGGATGGGTAGGAATGAAATGAGAAGAGACCAAAGGGCTGCTACATGAGCAAAGGGACAGAGATCAGAGTAGTTTGGATGTCACATTTGGGGGCATTGAGTACCCCCAAACAAATTCTGCATCAGTTTACTTTTCTTTGCAATTACTGGACAATACACCTCAAACTGGCTTAAAAAATAAAGAACATTAACTGGCTCATGTAACGGAAGAGAACAAGTGATAGAGTGGACTTCAGGAGTGGGCTATTTAGGGCAGTAGTTCCATTTCTCTATGATCCTCACAGCCTTGTGTTTATCTTCAGACTGATTTTCTTCTTGGTGGCAGGATGGTTTCCCAGGTGTATTTATTATCTATTGCTGCATAACAAATTATCCCAAAACGTAGCATCTTAAGCAATAAGCTTTTATTATCTCACAGTTTCTATGTCAGGAATCCGGGTGTGGCTTAGCTGAGTGACTATGGATTTCTCAAGAGGCTGCAGTCAAAATGTCAGCTGGGTTGTGGTTATCTGAAGCTTGATTGGGCTGGAAGATCTACTTCCCAGCTCACTCATGTGGCTTTTGGTTGAAGCCTTCTGTTCCTTGCCATGAGGGCCTCTCCATATGGTTTCTCATGACTTGGCAGCTGGCTTTCCCCAGAGTGAGTAATGTGAGAAAGAGAGAAGAGAGAGAATCCAGTATCTTATAACCTAATCTCAGAAGTGACATACCATCACTTCTGCCCTAATATGTTGATTATACAGATCAACCCTGGTAGGTGAAAGGGAATTATACAAAGGTGTGAATACCAGGAGGCAGGAGTCTTTAGGGTCAACTTGAAGGCTGGCTACCACACCTGGCCTATATGATTCGTTGTTCATATCCAGAAAAGAGTTACTTATTTTAGACTTTGAACGCAAGTCCTCAGATTTGCTTTTTTTGGACGACCCCATCCGAAAACAAATCACTATGGCTGGGACAGAAACAGTTAATGAATGGTGTAGGTCTGGATTACTCAGCCAATGTCTGTTTCAAGGGGGAATAGGATGACAGTGGTTGGCTTAGACAAATTAGGGTCCATCTGGAGCAGGAGATGTGGGTCACTGTCATTCAGATAGCATAGTTTTTCCACAGAAATGGGCGGATGATATATTCGGGGCGGGGGCAGAGTCCTCTACTGTCTTATCTCTGGCTACTCAGCATCCATGCATATCCTCCTTCCTACCCATAGACTGGTATATACATCTGCAACCCCTGTCTAAAGAGAGACAATCCAAAGGCTAATTCAAGCTTCAAGTCCAGGATCTCTGGGAGTTCTCTACCTGTCCATTAGGTCTGGATAGAAGTCTACACAGTCCAACGATCTAAGGGGCCCACTTCTAACACAGCCAGTATGGAATCATGGAGAAAGAACAGGATACCTTCAATAAAACTCCCATTAGAAAAAGGGAGGCTGGAATATATTCTACAACTGTCCCTGGTCCACAGCACACATCATATCCTACAGGAGAAGAATTTTAAGTTCTTCCTTCCCTGGCTGGAAGAGAGAGTCTGGGTAAAGAAGGTAGGAAGTAAGGTCTCAGAGATTAATTGCTACCAGGTTGTGGAGGGCCTTTGGGAACCTTAGCCCGTGGGCAATAGAGAAAGAAAGAGGATCATTGAACGTTTTTGAGGAGGGTAGTGACATAATAAACTTGCTTTGGTGAAATTAATTTGGAGGCACTGGATAGTGTAAATTCACAAATCCCCTTAAAATAATGCCCTCTGGAAAAATTTCTTCACATAAACTTAAAGTGATGCTTGAAAAAGAAGTGTTAACAGATTCCACAGTAAAAGTCCGTGTATAACTCAGGTTTGTCTCTTTCCAAATAGAAATTATAAGTTGTTTCTAAGCATCTAAATGGAACAAAGTGGGTGATTCATGTTGTGTCATTTCCCTGGCATTAATTCAAAACTAGTATGAATGAGCTTTTAAGACTCTTTTGAAAAGATTTGTAATAGATGGTAGACTTACTACGTAGAGATAGAACTGAGTTTACCTCAAAAAAGTAAGAAAAAATTAATAGGGAAAGCATTTTTAGATAACAGGAACCCTTCACTTACCTGTGCATGATGAAGAAAATAATAAAAAAAATACTGTTTAAATTATTGTACTACTGTAAGTACTACAAAAGTGAGCTAGTTAAAATTTTGTGTTAGCTATGAAGCCTTTGTACTTTAAAAAGGAATCAGGTTGGGGGTTAAATGATGTTATGAACCTGTAGCAACACCTGCCATTGTGGGGGGCTATTTTACTAGTTCAGGACATGAAGGAATATCTTTCTAATAGTGATAAGGCCTATGGGATTTCTCCTCAGATAGTCTGGAAAGAATCCAATATGGGAAAGGATGGAAGAAATTGATTATTTCTATTTGACATTCCATGTATCAGGATTGAATTTGCATTTGATTTATTCCTGAGAAACATGATGAAAATACCCCTCCCCCCCAATAAAGTTGCATTATTTTTCTAGTTTACAGACTTGAGTGAATATGGGTGAGTGAAATGTATAAAGGAAAACATTTTTTTTTTGAGGTAGGAATAGATTCATCATTGAGTTTCCCTGCCAAATTCAGAATTAGATAGTGGAAAAATCCTATTTATTTTGAGTTTGTGAATCTGCCAGCAAACTGTTGGGAAAAATAAAGACAAGCCAGATGAGGACTTGGGTTATGGAATGAACCATAGATGACATATGACTGAACATTTTAAGAGAAGAATATACTTTTTCCTACTTTTATTTCCCAGTTTTAGTTTAGAGTCTTTAATTACTATGATTTGCAGCATACTTTTCTCTTGTACTAAACTATAGCAGCAAAATGGAAAACACAGAATATTGCAATGTTGAAATCAACTTTAAGGGTCAGCAAATTGAAAATATCAAGTTTCCATAGTAACACTAATTTAGCCAGATCACACGTTTTGTATCTGAGCCATTCATTTACTCTTATGAGGTTAAAAGAACATAATATTTACTCTATAATGCGGTTAAATTAATGTTATAATGTAAAGCAATTTCATATTTTCTGCATGCACCTTTTATTATGGTAGGTTTGACATTTGGTTGTTTGTAATGTTTTGGAAAATGTGAAAATGTAAATGTTTTAAAAAATTTCTGAAGATAATTAAACAGGAAATCGAAGACATATCACAACTTGGAAAAATTGCAAGATAAAGATGAGCTGGATTTTGTGAGAATGTTTACACCAGCATTTATGGCTGATTTTATGAAAATTTATTTGGTCTCCCAACCGTATAACTTTGACTTTATCTGCTTTTAGTTTGACAGTTACCACATTCTATATGATAAACTCTTGATATCTGCTAGGAATTTGTCTTAAGTCCTCTTTGAATTTTCAAATTCATGAATAACACTATAGCTCTGGCTGTTGGCTGAGTTTTGGGGCCCACTTTTCCACAAAGAAGACCTTATGGGAGTTACTACATAGATAATGACCCATAGAAAAGGGCAAATCTGTCTTCTCGATGGGCCCTCTCCCTGGCCAAATACCAGGCACTGTCACTGGCTTCATGGTTGACTCTCACACACAAGACTCACATTGTGTGCGGTTCAAATTTGCTCCTTAGTAAAACGACAAAATGCCACATATCATAACTTCGAGGCCGCTCATAATTATTGCATTGGTTTTTAGATGTTACGTCAACCTTGCATTCTGGATTGAATCCCACTTGGTCATGGTATATAATCCTTTTTATATATAGCTAGATTTGGTTTATTAGCATTTTGTTGAAGATTTTTGCATCTATATTTCAAAGCAATATTGGTCTGTAGTTTTCTTTTTTGTGTGACATTTATGAATATCAGATTGTATTCAATCCACATTCCCATTCAGTTCACTCAAGTATTTTGAATATGAATACAGTTTATTTGGTTAACTGGATTGTTCACTTCTTGACTGAATGCTAAAGTAATGTTGAAAGATTAATTTCAATTTAAGGGATTTTTATGGTCTATTATCTAGGTATTGTGCTAGGTATTGGCGGTATACTGATAAATAATGACTAGTAGTAGCAGTAGTAGCAATAGTAAGTTCCATAGTGGGTGAGAGTACCAGGGTTTGAATTTTACCTCTACCACTTCCAACTAATGGACCACAGTCAAATTACTTAACTTCAGTTTCCACATTTGTAGAATGTAGTTACTAATAGCATGTAATTCATAGGATTGCTGTGAGGATTAAATGAAGTAATACATGTAAGCAGTGTCTGATGCTTTAGTAATCACTAGATTGAGTTTAGCTATTATTACTGTTTGTTATTTGTTTTGTATGTGCTAGAACTTACATTCATTACTTCATTTAATTCTCATAACAACCCTACCAAGGAGGTTAGTATTACATCTATTTTT
>JAQZBX010050790.1:0-19558 GCA_029593785.1 Cabassous unicinctus | reverse complement strand
TCCCATTTTTGGGAGCAGCCACATCTCATCAATCCTGGTTATGAGGAACAAGCCCATAGTAATGTGTCCAGATTCTCATTTACCTTTGATCCAATATAATACAGTAAATTTATTGAATTTATATTACAAGGAAGGTCCAAAGCAAGAAATGAAATCCTCAAGTGTCTTAAGAAGGAGGAAAGACTTTTAATCAGCTGGTAACCTTCCCTTCAAGGGAATATTCAGGTAATCGTGTTTACTTAATTTATTAATGTAATCAATGCTATAATTAGAATTTCATTACTAGATTTTCTAATTTTGAACCATAGTTACATTACTGGAAATAAAATCAATGGAGATAGATTTATTATTCTTTTAAAATATAACTGTGTGATATTTGCTAATATGTATTTGTATTATTTACATCAATATTCATAAATGAAAATAAAAGAATCTTTAAATTTTCCCTAATATTTTATTATGAAAAATTTCTAACAGCAAACATGAATGAGTTTTTATGATGACAAATTCTACCAATTTTATACTTTGTTCATCAGTTATCTATCTATTCATGTATAATCTAAATTCTTTGAAGCATTTCAAATTAAATCAAAGTTATCAGTTCACTCTAACTTCACCAAGTAATATCATTACTAGAATCCACTATATCCTCATACTTTTTATTTTGGTGTGAAATTTAAATACAACACAATGAAAAAAATTTTAAGAGCGTATCCACTGAGTTCTGATAAGTGTATATAGTTGTGCAACCCCAATTCACCCCAGAAGGTTCCTTCTTGTCCCTTCCCAATTGATCCTTATCTTCACCTTTCCTCTGAGAAGCAACCATTCTCCTAATTTTCCCATGAAAGGTTATGCTTATTCGAGATCTTTTGTAAATAGAATCAAACTTTTTTGTAAGCCTTCTTTCAATCAGCCTAAGGTTTCTCAAGCAAATCCATTTTGTTGCCTTATGAGACTTCATTCATTTAAATTACCCCATTAGTTAAATAGACCATAGTTTGTTAATCCATTTTCCTATTAGTAAGCATTTGGGCTAACTTCTATGGACATTCTTTTGCATGTGTTTTTGTTTTCATTCCTTTCCAGCAAATTTCTAGGAGTGGCTTGGTTGGGCCACAGAGTAGTTCTATGTTTAGTTTTATTAAGAAACTGACAGGTCTCGTGCCATAGTTTTGTATCATTTTACCTTCCCACTAACAAGGTATGAAAGTTTCTTCTCTCTCTCTTTCCCCTTGCCCCTCCCTCCTTCCTGCCTTCATCTCTTTCTGATTGCTTTTCTTAATTTAAATTTCCACAAGTTAAATTAATTACTATGTCTAACAGTAAAGACATTTTTCACTTTAACTTATTTTATTGCAAGGAAATTTTAGTTGATACATAAAATTAGAAACAATGACGAAGATTACATACTTGACCCATCTTCACCAATATTAGATTTTTATTCTTTACTTTTCTAGCAGTTGATCATTAAAGTAAAATTTTATTAGCAATTTTAAGTGTTTAACTATTGCCCATCTTTTCCTATTTTAGTCTATTTATATATATTCCTTTGTAATTTTCTCCTTTGTGCCACAAACACATTCTCCATAATAGTGTTTGTTGTTCCACTCAGGCTTTCTATTACTCAATCAAGTTTGTAAACCTTAATGTTTCTAGATAATTGTTCATTTCTTTTATTGGTATATAATTGTACATAATAATAATATGAGTAAAAATATTAAAAATATTGCCAATTTTAGAAATATGATGAGTGAATCTGTGCCATTGTCTGATAACAATGCCTAAAATTTTAAAATACAGGTAAAATAATTCTAAAAGAACTCTTTATTTAGAAACTAAGGAATATATCCTCACTCTCAGCTCTGAAGATTATAATTGTGTAGAGGAAATAACCTGTAGTCAAATAATTACTACCAGGCTTCAGCCAAAAAAGTAATGCAAGACTTGAACACACAGAGGAGTATGTTTCTTTGTAAGCAGAGACTGTCTGTGATTGGGAAACTCAGGAAGACGTTGTAGGGAAGTGACATGTGAGTTAAGTCTTGTGCATTTCTGTATGCATACATGTGTGTGTCCTTGTGTAAGTCATGGGCATTGGTAGAATTTCCTCTTTTGGTGTCTTCTGAATTTATATTCCTTTCCCAGAGAGGGGGCTTTTGATTGACACTATCCATCATCTCCTAATTTGTTTTTTATCCAAAATTATATTCCATTGTCATTTGTGGTTATTTTTACATCTCAGTTTCAGTGTCTAGACTAAGTTTTATTTGCACATTAATTCAATTGTGTTGGATACTTTTTGGTAAGCCTCATTCATTGAGTTTAAAATCAGAGGTATATACCTTCACAATGTCTTCTAGTAGGTCTTTTTTCATTTCTCGTATTTTTATTTAGAATGTTTGGGGTGATTGGAGCAGTTTTATGAATCTCTAGAGAAGACAAATCCTCAGGTGCATTTTGAATAAGGTTGTGATTTCCAAGTCAGGAGATGCCAGGTCTCAACCAGTGATCTTATCTGTATCTGAAAATTGCAACTGGCATTTTAAAAAACAATTAGAACAGAGTGACAAAAATACCTGTATTATATGCCTCCTTTTCAAAGTGCTTCCTAGCTAGCAGTGTACTGGTGAATGCAGATATTAACTGTTTCCTTGGGATTCTTTGTCCCTGTGACCTCAGCCAGTAAAGACACCACATAACCCTAGTTGTGACTTCCTCACTCTTTCATGATTTTAGAGAAAAAGAAGATTCCACTCCTTTTAGGAGCCTACACATTTCTGCATTCCTGATGCCTGCTTTTCAACTTCAGGTAAAAGATGGTAACCATTCTGACAAGAAATCCTACATTTTTGACTCCACTTCAAATGTCCCTAAAATCTTCAGGCAAAATGTTTATGGGGACAAAGTCAATTACTTATATATGGCTCATTTATCAGAAATAAATAAGTAATTAATGTTCTGCTGTTAATCAGATAAAAGAGAGGTGAATATTAATTTTTAAGTATTTTACCAGACACATATATGTTTCACTTATTTGAACTGATTAAATAAAATGTTTGTATAGAAATCCTAGGAAGATGGCACCAGTTTAGGTGGGCACTCATGATTTCTCTCATGGAGGATGGCTGATTGGGGACAGGATCCTGCCCAGGTGGTCTCTTCTGGGAACCTGCAGAGTGAGAACCTTGGGGACATCAATCTAGAGGGAGCTGGACATATGGCGAGGTGGACTGCTCAATATAAAATCGTGAGTTTTTTCCCCCAGCCAGAAATCTTGGACTTAGATGGCTAAGCCCCACCCTGATGAAAGGAAACACCCTCCGAGAGTGGTAGGGTCCTGGCAAAGGGTGAGAGGGTTTGTTTTCTGTCGGTTTGACTGCCTGGACCCCCTTGCTGCTTTTTGGGAGCAAACCAGCTGGATAGAAGTGGTGCTGGGCTGAGGGGAGACGAGAATCTGCTCAGGAAGCCAGATTTACCTAACAGCCATGGGACACAGAGGCTTGGCTCAGGAGGGGGTGGAGCCAGCTAATTTTATAATTCCATACTGAATGTCAGAGTCTCAGCTCCCCTGGGGGATGGCGGTTAGGCATTGGGAAGTGTTTGATAAGTTCCCACGGGCCTATTTAGAGTCCTCTCGGCAGAGGGAGTGGTCCAGAAAAGCCCATCTTTGGGGCCCCTATTTCTTCAAAAAAAATTTTTTTTAACTTAATCTAATTACTAAAATCCACCTCAAAAGCTGCAGAGAGAAGGCTGCAAGGTAATTGATTGATGAATGCAGGCTGAGAGTCTCCACTGGGTCCAAGAAGGAATGCTGTTCTCCCCTAGCTTTGTTTGACTGCATGCTTGTGTGTTTGCTTCATTTTTCTTTGTTTGTTTGATTCTTGCTCTTCTTTCCTCTTTCCTCCCCACCCCCCCTTTTTAAAATTAGGTGATGAGACCTTGTTTCTTCTTTCCTGTGCTTCTTCTTCCTTGATTTTCCATTCTCTGTGTATAGTGATTTTGTCTACCAATGCTATCTATTTTCCTTCCTTCATCTTTCCACCTTCTGCTTTGTGTTGTGGTTCTTACATTCCACCTTTTTTCATTAGTCCTCAACGTCATTGGTGTCTATTTCTATCTTGTCTATTTTGTTTTCTTTTTTTAATATTAACTTTTTCATTTCAGCCCTTTCTGATGGTGGGATTGTGGAATGGCTCAGCCACTCTGGAGGACATTTTGGCAGTTCCTGAAATAACTAACTATAGGTCTTACATATGATCTAGCAATTCCACTGCTGGGTATATACCCAGAAAAACTGAAAGCAAAGACATGAACAGATATAGGCACACTAATGTTCATAGAGGCATTGTTCACTATTGCCAAAAATTGGAATCAATCTACGTGCCCACAACAGATGAATGGATAAACAAAATGTGGTAAATACCTACAATGGAATATTACTCAGCTGTAAGAAGGAATAAAGTGCTAACACATGGAATAACATGGATGAATCTGGAAGACCTTAGGTTGAGTGAAGCAAGCCAGGCATTGAAGGATGAGCAGTACATGACCTCACTGATAAGAATTAAGGAAATTGAACAGTCTCTGAGAACTATTGTCTGAACAATAGTTGTACAAGAAAGACAAAGAAAAGAGAAAGCTGTGAGCCATCACCCATATGGAATTAACTTATGGTAAAGTGATAGAGTATAGTTGTGTATTGAAGGGATAGGACAGGAGGGTAGTGATATATTGGGTTGAGTGGTGTATGATTGACAGGTGGGTAGATTGGAAAGGGTGGGTTAGAATACCCAGGATACTGAGGGAAGAGCTGATATGGACAGATGGGCATCTCTTAAGAGCAAGGGAGATTCCAATACTGGAGGAAAAACCAGTGTGTCATGCCATCTTGTTGCATGTATCTATGAATCTTGTCATCCAATGAGTCAAGCCAGGGTGGTGTCATGGTACCCATGAGGATGGGGAGGAAGGAACAGAATAGATCAAATGGGGTATTTAGTGATCAGTGGAAATGTTTTTCATTACCTTACAGTGATGGCACAGGACATGGTAAATATCATCAAAATTTATGAAAGTGTAGGATCTAAAATGTAAACTATACTGTAAAACATTGACAATTTTTAGTGGCTATGTTTAACTATCTGTATATCAGTTATAGCAATGCTGCCATCCATATACAAAGAGGTTTTAATATGGGGTAAGGAAAGGGAGATGAGTTTGTGTATATGAGAGTTTCTTGTATTCATTGTGTGACTTTGCTGTGACCTAAAACTTCTTTGAAAACTAAATGAAAAATAGTGAGACACTGGGGAGTGAGAGGGGGAAGGTGCCACGGTACAGACTGGACACCATTATTGCAGTGATAAAAGCAAAATGTCAAAAAAAATTTTTTTTTAATTTAAATTTTTTTCTCATTTTTGAATAACCCAATCCTTTAATTTAATTTTAGTTTTAGTTTTATTGTTAAGTTTTCATGTATTTTATCTCTTAAATTTAAACATCATTATTATTTCATTTTCCTATTAATTGTATTTGGCTATTGTATTGGCTTCATCTTTAAAGAAGCTTTGGATCACAGAAAGGTTACAACTGGGGTGGGAGAGCATCGTTGGTGCAGGGTGTCAGGGATGGGGGTGCATGGGAGAAAGTTTACCTGAACATACATAAAAGGCATATAAAATTGTTCCGATGTTCATGGGGTATGGTCACAGTGGGTGGAGAACCACTCAATAAATGAAAGAATAATTAATTCCCATCTTGGAGTGCTCTGCCATATTCTCCAAGGGAGTAGCAACAGTCTCCCAAGTGCAGGGACAGTGTCTGGCAAAGGAGGATGATCCACTGATGGGCTCTTACTATTGATGACTAGCCTTATGTGTCTTTGCTCTTGAAATTGAAACTTAGACTATTGCTATGGGGTGCCTAAGTGTTGCCTCCTGAGAGCCTCCTTGTTCAAATGTGGCCTCTCTCTAACCCAAACTCATCATATGAATCTATTACCTTCCTCCCAGTGTGGGATATGACTCCTGGGGATGAGCCTCCCTGGCAACAAGGGATTACTAACAAGTGCCAACTGGCAATATGACTGAAAAAGACCTTGAATAAAAGGGGGAAAAGGTAAAGACAAATGAGTTAATATGGCTAAGGGACTTCAAAGTGAGTCAGGAGGTCATCCCAGAGTTAATGCTTATGCACATCTCAATAGGACCTCATAGGCTTCCAATGTGGATACACGCCAAACAGAGCAGCTCTTAAAGGCTCTGGAGACACCGAGGTCCTATATCAGGGTGGAGAGTCCCAGAATTTTACACCTTATTAGTGGGCTCTACTTTGGAATCCTTTCTCCTGAGAGTGACAGAGTTGGACCCAAATATGTCTTCCCTGCACGTGGTCCATCTGTCCCTTCTATTCAACCCTATATGTGTTGCTGGAGTTTGTATGTGTAATTCCAGAGACCAGAGTCTTTGGGCTGTCCATGTGTGAGTTGGGCCCAGAATCTCGGTGGAGTGGCAACTCCTACTCTACAGCTCAATGGGTTCACCCTGAACACCATATCATCCCATGCAGGTTTTACCACTGGACTAACAATTCTGGTCTGTTGTCTCATATTTTGCTTACTCATTTATGTAGAAATGATAGAAATTTCATAAGTAATCTATCTTATGAAGTATGCTCACATTTCTTATTGGATTTAAGCAATCTATTAAAAACATCAAGACACTGTATACCCTGGGAATAAAAGTCTATGCATCCTCAATTGTTATGAGGAATCCTTTCTAGAATATGTGCACTAGTACTGGAGTACAAAGAATGGACAGCATTTAAAATCAGAATTGAGTGTTTGAAATAATCTTCACTGTTTATCAGACTTCAGGTTAGTTGTGGCATGGTGACTACTGTATTAGTCAATGTTTTTGGAGTTATTTGAATGAAAAATTTTCAGGGCATTCAATGAACACCTATTTCTCGATGGAAGGCTTGTGTGTCAGTCCAGCTCTGCTTTAGATTGATTTGTTTTTGTATATGCTCCTCTTGTCTCATATGGGATGATGATTGGAAGGGTGAAATCTCCCTGGAGTATATTTTTTTCCATAAAGGTGTTTGAAAGCTACCAAAGAGGCAAATGAAAAACACACAGCTCCAGTCTCCCACCTGCAGCTGAGTTTGACAGCCTATAAAACAGGGCTTCTTAATCTTTTTTTGTTCCCTGGACCCCTTTGCCAGTCAGGTAAATACCAGACCCCTTCTCATAATGTAGCAGCAGATAGGTTTATGACACTCAACCTTGGCATGCCTTAAATTAAATTTTAGGATTTTTCCAAATTACACTTTACAACTTTCCAATAATTTCAATACCTGATAACCTAACATGGTTCAACATCTGTTCAATCAGTTGTTTTTGGCAAATGTTTAGAAATTTGAGTTTTCCCATGGTGTCATAAAACCATTTCTGCCATCCTTACCAACCTTTTTGCAGGCAGTTATCCACTGCCCTCAGAACAGCCTTCATCAGAATAAAAATCAAGTTATTTCCTTGTTGCAGCATGTCTCAGGATTTCATTTTTTTGTGGCTGAATAATATTTTATTGTGTTTATGTACCACTTTTTTTTTTTTTACATTTGAAGTCTTTTTTTAATAGGTAGTTATCTTTGGAAAGATATACCAATTCTATAACAGTTGTATTCAAAAACTATTTTTAAAAATGAGTAAACTTCTTTCTAAAAATGAAAACACAAATCCATGTTCATTTAAGAATTTTTTCTATTAATTATCTTAACTTTTTAAAATAACATAAGAACAATTTTTCTGGCTATATATTAATATCTTTTCATAAATTTCTCAGAATATATGTCTTTCATATCATGCTGAGGTATTGATCTAATTCTATGTTTATTCAATACATTCTTAATATTTTTATATTTTAAATATAATTGGCTGATCACATTTTATTTTGAAATCACTTGTCAATGGACATTTCAGTTGTTTCCATCAGAAACTATAGATGAGAGAGCTGGGAGTCATAAATAAAAATCAGAATTCATTTCTAATGAAATAAGTGACACATTCAGGAAAAATATTGTGTGATTTCACTTAGATGTTTAGAAATAGCAAAACCTCAGAAATAGAAAGTTAATTAAAGGTCATCAAGAGATGGGGTTGAGGAAAATGGGGAGAATATGGGGAAAATGGGGAGAGTATGGTAAAAAAATTTTCAAAAAATGTTTTTCATTGTATAGTTTAAATTTACTCCAAACTTCAATACAGATAATATATCATCTTTATAAATAAAATAACAAGTATTTTAATAAAGTTATTGAAAATTCACAGTTATAAACCAGCAGTTGAGAAGCAATGTGCTAAGAGCTCCATGTCCCTTAGAATTCTATTTAATGATGAAATCAAGGAACACACATAGTGTTTTGAAAGTGTGCTTTAACTTATTTTTTTTAATTGGAGAAGGTGTGGATTTACAGAAAAATCATGCATAAAACATAGGATTCCCATATATACCCCTATTATTACCATCTTACATCAGTGTGGTTTATTTGTTACAATGGATAAAAGCACATTTTCATAATTATATTATTTACTATAGTTCATGGTCTCAATTAGGTCTCCCTGTTTTTTTTTTTACTTTGTTTTTTTCTATTGATATAAAAAAGAATAAAAAGGAAAGGAAGACAGAGCTATTAAGATAAACAAACAGATATTATATTTTAAAGAATGCTTGGGCCCTTAAGTGACAGATGGGGTGATGCAGAGTACAAAATGAGATCTCTATGAACATGATAGATATATATATAGCAATTATAAGGGCAGATATGTTTAAACCTTCCTAAAGTCTTATGAGAAAAGGTAGAGGTGAAAACTCATTAGATAAATTGATTAGTGTCAATACGACTAAAGTGAAGAGTCAATATTAAAAAGTATCACCTGTCTTATTTTCCCATTATGTAGAAGTTTGCAGGAGAAAATTGAGAAGCACCTTCTAAGTAAAACCTGGTGGGAACCTTTCTAGAGACTGCAGCTGGAAAGGTGATGGTTTACAGAAAAATAGGCAGTTTTGATTTAAGTTAAAAGATTCAATGAACTACTGCAGAAATTTCAAGTTGATGTAGAAATTGTAGTTTGGCAAGGTATCACCTGAATGCCAAGAAAACAAACCTAAATTAAATGCATTAAAATCTTTTATGAAAAGAACAGGAAAGAAAATGCAGAAGGTTAAAAAAGAAAAGGCAAATGAGCCTCGTACAGATGTTAGAAAAATAGGAGAAAATGCCTAAGTATAAAATATGTAAATTGGGAGGCAAAATTGGGCCAAGATTGTTTTAAGAGTGCCTGCTAAGAACCACAGATCATACATTTTCTAAATATTGGAAGTGAAATCCCATAGGACAGAATGTATAAGATTAAAACAGAAGTCTCTGGGCCACAGAAGAATGCAAAGCATAGAGTTCTCATTAGCTTGCCATGTAGTAGAGGAAAACAAATCAAACAGAAAATATAATGAGGCTTCCTGAAAGCAGTGGGACAGTAAGAAATGAATCACAAACAAGGAGAATTCAGAAGTTTGTGATAAAACTAGTCATGGAAGACTGGAAACATAGGTTTTAAAAGGAAAGTGAGATACAGAACGTATGGATATGCAGAAAGGAAAATTAAAGCACTAGAAATTAAATCTGGTTATAAGATTGGCTTCTTGCAAATTTCCCAAACTAGGAACAAAGAAGGAAAATCAATGGTCTTCTCTAGAAATTATAGATGTTGTATAGTGGTCATTATTTTTTATCAAACACGGCAAACATTTTTCATAATCAAACATTTGTTAGGCAAATTCTGCCAACTAAATTTAGGTTCCCAGGTCATGACTTCTGGAAACACATCATTGTGGTAAAGCAGTAATGTAGAATAATTTCTCAATTTACTTTCCTTCTCTTAGGCACAATCATTGGTCACTTTATTATTATGATGTATAAGCATACAAATTTCCCTTTGTCGAAAGTTAGTCATGTTTTCTACACTTGGTGTGTAGGAGACAATGCTGTGGTTATTTGTGTAACTGGAAGTTTTTGTGGCTAATGAGATATTTATCAATATACTATTTGGGAATCCCCAAAAGAATTGTTCCTATTCCACATGAGAAGTCTTCGAGGCAGTAGAAACTGAGAGAAGCCAACAATTTCAAAAGCACAAATAGAAGTTGTTATATCAACTAAGATAAGAATTAGATTTCTTTGGTCATTACCTGAAGGAGGATTTCATCTTTGTTCTTAATTTCCCTTCTGAGTAATTGATAAGTGAAAACGATAATGGATAGTGTCTGTTCTGTGAGTTTCATTGGAACTTTTACAGGGCATGTGATCAAATAGAAATACAGTACAGTTCACCTGGTTTATGCTGCTGAACAACTTTAAGAAATTCCATGCAATATTGAGTGAACTTTCACCTTTTCATGCACTGAGACACTGAAGCTAAAATAAGGGGAAAAATCAGTCCCATTTTGAGTTTTCTCTGGTTTAAATTGAAAAGACTAATTTGTTCTCCTAGAATGACACACGGAAGTCCAGTAGTAAGAGAGGAGCAGCCACCTGATGGGAGTGGGAAAGGAACATTGATCCTGTGTCTTCTGTTTCAATGGGGAGGAACTACCTTTTAATAATAACTGGCAATTTGCTTCAGGTCGTATTCATTCTCTTCTGAAAAGAAGAGCGCAATACCTTATAAGTGCTTTACTTTTATGCATCTGAAGTAAAAGAGAAGCTGTGTGGAATAAAGTAGTGTTATGGGTTGATTTGTAAGGCCTCAAAAAATATATATTGACATTCTAAACTCAGCACATGTAAGGTGTGACATTATATGGAAACAATGTCTTTGCAGATGTAATCTAGTTATGATAAGGCTATGATGGATTAGGTTGGGACTTAACACAGCAGCCCTTTGTCTTGAGCTTTTCTTTGGTGGGTTTTTATACTGATTCTATCTATTTAATTGTTACTGCTATGTTGAAATCTATTTCTTTCTGAGTTAGTCAAGATAGTTTGGTGTTCATGCAAATTGTCCATTTCACCTAGGTTATCTAATTTTTTGGCATGCGATTGTTCATAGTATCATTTCATGAACATTTTTTATTTCTTTGGAGTCAGCACTGCCGCCCTTTCATTTCTCATTTTAATGATTTGTTCCCTATTTTTTTCTTTGTTAGTCTGGTGAAAGTTTTGTCAATTTTATTGATGTTCCAAAGAACTGTCTTTTGAGTTTTTAGTCTTTGTATCATTTATTTCTATGTTTATAATTATGATTTCCTTCTTTTTGGGTATTTTGGGTTTGGTTTAAACTTCTTTTGTCAATTTCTCTAGTTTGAGTTTAGGTATTCAATTTGGGATATTTCTTCTGTTTAAATATTTTTAGAGCTATTTTTTATCCCCTCTTTGCACTGACTTTGCTGTGTCACATAGTTTTTGATATGTGTGTTGTCATTTTTATTCGCCTCGAAATATTTCCTAATTTGCCCTGTGATTTCCTTTTGACATATTATTTCTTTAAGAGAATTATGTTAATTTTGAGACGCTTTTGATTTTTCAGTTCTTCCTCTATTTTGCTTTCAAACCTAAATCCATTGTGCTATTGTATGATATAAATACTTTTAAATTTATTGAGACATTTTGTAAATGAATATATAATCTATCTTATATAATGACCCATTTCCACTATAGAAGGATAGTCTTCTTTCATTGGGTAATGTATTCTATATATGTCTTTTAGATCCTGTTGAATTTACTATGAACCAAATCTTCTAATTTTTAATAACACTTTTGTCAATATGTTCTATACATTATTAAAAGTGGGATTTTGAAGAATCCTTCCATTAACGAAAACTGTCTATTTCCCCCTTCATATCTGTCAAATTTGCATCAAATATTTTTGTTTGAGATATATATATCTATATATCTATATATCTATATCTATATATATCTATATATATTTCTGTTATTTTTTATTGTTGAATTGATACCTTTATCAGAATATTTTCTTTCTTTGTCTCTTGTAACAATTTTTTAAAGTCTGGTTTATTTCATAAAGATATAGCTACACAAACTATACCATTGAAAAGATTAGTAACTGAAATGGACATTTTTCTACCCTTTCATTTTCAATTTTCTCATATCATTGACTTTAATGTGAGTATCTTGTATACTTTGGCTGATTTTGTTTTATTCATTCTGCCATTCTATGCCTTTTGACTGAAGAGTTTAATCCATTTACACTTATAGCAATTACTGAGCAGGCATATTTTTTTTTCTGTCATTTTGCTATATAATCTTTGTCCTTTTATAAGTTCTTTGTCCCATAATTCTTTTGATAATGTCTACTTTCATATTTATTAAAATTTATTTTGTATTGTATCATTTGATTCTCTGCCCATTTCCTTAGTTATATCGTTTTCCTATCTTCTTTGGGATTACCATGCTGCTTGAATTTGACATCTGAAATCTATGAAAATATCATTTGATTTCATGTCAAATTAACATCAATAGTGTACTCAAATATAGTTCTTATAACACACTTCACATGTGTTACTGTAATCATGGGCATTTCCAAAAGAAGGGTCCACCCAATCCAGCACCACAAAGGAAGAACATATGTCTCAGTGAGAAGGTGATTTACTGCTATTGTACAAGCAAGGAACTAGGATAATCTTCCCCAAATCTGTTCAAAGTGAGAATGTGAGCTAAGGTTTTTATAGGTAAAGAGAGAGTGGTAGGGGAGAAGAAAAACAAGTACAAGCACACACACACACACACACACACACACACACACACATGTGTGATTATGTTAGATCTTCCAGAGGTCTTGTGAGGAGTGTACAGGCAATTTCATTGTCTTGCATTTTCTCAAGGATGTCAAACTTGTTATTGATTTCAACAGCAAATTAACCACAATTTACATATTGTGCAGTTCCAAGGTCTTCTTGACTCCCTTTTAGTTGATTACTTCAGGAATTCCACATTTGGTCTTTCTCTGGGAGTGAGTTACTGATTTACTGATTTACTGAACCATACAGTTCTCCTGATGCTACTTTTTCTTTGAGACATTCTCTTATTCCTGTAAGTAGAACTAAAAAGTTAGGGTTCAAGTCCTTCAAGTAACTAATAACAAATAGTAAACTTATAAGATTAGATTAATAGAAAACCAGCTCAATTACTTTTTGGGAAAGGTATTAAAAAATCTAGACCTGCATAAATGAAGAAATTTTAATAAGTATATTTTCTAGCTATCACCTAAAACTTTTTGTTATGATTTAAATAAATTATATCTTTTAAAACTGTATGTCTCAAACTATACTTTTATCAATATTTTGTATGCATTAGCATTTTAGAACCACTGAGAAGTAAAAAGTGGATTCACATATCAAAAATAGAATACAATAGTACTGGCATTTATAATTATCTATACTGTTACCATTACCAGGAGTCTTTATTTCTTTATGCCACTTTGGTCAACCACTTAGTGTCCTTTCCTTTCACTCTGGAAAATATCCCTTTAGCTTTGCTTGTTGGGCTCATGGAGTGGTGATGAACTCCCCTTAGGTTTTGTATATTCGGGAATGTTTTAAAAACTCCCTCATTTTTAAAAGGCAGTCAAATCAGATATAAAATTCTTGATTGGTGTCATAGTTAGTCTCACATGTTAATTTCACCAGTTAATGTTACCCAATTGTTTGGTCAAGTAAGCACTACTTTAATAGTATGGTAAGGATGTTTTATAGACTTAAAACATCAGTGAGTTGATTGTATCTATGGCTGATTTTTACATCTACAATCAACTGAGGGTATTGTCTTCATCAATGAGAGCTATCTTATCCAATCAGTTGAAGGCCTTAAAAGGGGAAGTGATTTTAGTAGTCAGTGAGAGAATTTCCATCTGTACTTCAGACAGCCAGATTCTCCTGGGGAACTCATTGAGGACCTTCATCAGAGTTCCTGACTTGCCACTTGCTCTAGGGAATTCAGACTCATGCATCACCAAGGTCATATGTGACAATTTTTTAAAGTCTCATAATATATACATATATTTCCTGTCTGATCTGTTTCCCTATAAAATATTGACTAAGCTTGATGCTGGGTGTGGTTCTTAAGAAAGAGAATCTTAAAAATGGGATTTCATAATTGTTTTTGTGGTGTTAGCAATTGGCTCTCTAATCTGATTTGATTCAAAGGTACTGATTACTGTTTCTAATAATTGAGAGGCCACTGATAATCAATGATATGAGTTGGCAATAGAGATAGTCAAAATATCGCTACTGGATATAGCTACTTATACATTTGTAAGAGGCAAGGCTTTAGATGGGAATGCTTTTGACATCTTAACAAAGTTTTGTGGAATTCAAAGTTACACTGATGTTAGCTGGTTTTTCCTAAATATGCTGAATACAGTTACAAATGAAGGGGCTGAGCTGACTGCTTCAAATTTACAATTTAATGTTGCATGAATTATGTGAATGTTACCACATGTGCCATGAAAGAAAATCTTGTTTTGTGCAGCAAGAGAATGGAGATCTCTGAAAATGAAACCCAGAGTCTCATTGGGTGAGTAGCAGAGTTAAAATGGAAAGTAAAATCTCAACATTGCAGGGTGTCTGCTGTCAAAGTGAGGCCATTGATTGGATAGGAATGGAATCCTGAAAAGTGGGATGAGCCACATGGGTTGATAATGATGGCAGTGTGGACATTGAAACACTAAATTCTGGTCAGTTTTTGACAGGAAAACCGGTAATAATCTGCCCTGAAAAAACACCTTTCTGACCTACAGTCTGCCCTGAGGAAATATTTCTCTGTTATCCTGTGTTTTGGTCTGGCCAGAGCTGAGATTCAAAGTGAGCTCTGTTGGCCAAATTCAATGAAGAGTAACCACCTGTCTCCCTCTTCCTTTTCCCTTCTAATAACTGACAGGGTGGTAGATACCTGTTACTCTCTAAGTTGTCTGCAGTGATCCAGTGGATTTACCCTGGCTTAATATGTTGGGGTTGTGGAGAGGAGACCCTTCCCAGATGCTGCTGGCTTTTAGTAACTCACATTTGTTGTTTTGGGTTCTTGTGTCACTGTCTCTTCACCTCCTAGGAGGTGTGTAGCACTGTCCTGGTCTGCTGTCTTCCATGGAAAGACCCTCAGAAAGTTTTTGGACCTTTCTCTGTTGTTTTTGTGAGAGAGTTCAGCCCTGCCTTCCTACTTTGATGTCATCTTCCTGGAACTCTCATTGTAGTTTTGATTTGTATTTCCTTAATAGCTTGTGATATTGAACATTTATTCACCTGCTTTTTGCCATTTGTATTTTTTCTTTAGAGCAATGTCTGTTTAAGACTTTTACCCAGTTTTTTAATTGATTGCTTGCTTTTTTAATTGCTGAGTTGCATGATTTCTATTTTGCATGGAAACTAAATATTTATTGGAGGTGTGGTTTCCAAATCTTTTTGCCAATCATGTGTGCTGTCTTTTTATTTATTGATGAAGTCCATTGAATCAAAAACTCCTTAAATTTGAGGAGGTCCAATTTATGCATTTTTTTGCTTGTGTTTCTTGTGATTTCAATATAATGTTTAAGAACCCACCACCTACAACCAGGTACTGAAGTTGATTCCCTACATTTTTTTTCTAGGAATTTTATGTTTCAATCTTTTATATTTGTGTCTTTGATCCATTTTGAGTTAATTTTTGTGTAAGGTGTGAGATAGGGTTTTTCTCGTTTTCCTTTGTATATGCATATCCAGTTTTCCCAGAACCATTTGTTGAAAAACGGTTCTGGCTCAGCTGGTTCGACTTGAAATCCTTGTCACAAATCACTTGACATTAGATCTGAGGGTCTGTCTCTGAAGCATCAATTCAATTTAATTGGTTTGTATGTCTATCTTTATATCAGCACCATGCTTTTTTAACTCTATAGCCAGGTAATATGATTTAAAGTCCTGAAGTGAGAGTCCTCCAATTTTGTTGTTCCTTTCTAAGAGGTTTATGGCAATTCAGGGCCACTTACTCTTCCAAATGTTTTGGAAAATTGAATTTTCCATTCCTTTAAAAAAGACTGTTGGACTTTTGATTCTTATATCAGGTTGGGTAGAATTGATGTCTTAACAATATTTAGTCTTACAATCCATGAACATGAAGTGTTCTTCCATTTATTTTGGTCTTCTTGGTTTCTTTTAGAAACCCCTTGTTGTTTTCTGAATACACATTTTTTTTCACATGCTTAGTTAAGTTTATTCCTTGATATTTGATTCTTATAATTGTTATTGTAAACGGAATTGTTTCCTGACTTCCTTCACAAAATGTCACTACTAGTTATAGAAACACTGCTAAAAAATATTAATCTTGTATGCTGCCACTCTTATGAACTCACTTATAAGCTCTAGTAGATTTGTTGTAGATTTTTCAGGATTTTCAAGGTGTAGAATTATATCATCTCTAAATACCAAATTTTAACTTCTTCTTTTACAATTTGGATGAAATTTTCTTACTTTTTAAAATCTGATTGCTCTTGCTAGCACTATACGGAAGAAGATGGCTCATAGTAGGCATCATTGTCTTTTTCTTTGTTCCTGATCTCAGCAGGAATTCTTTCAAACTTTGATCATTGAGTACAATGTTAGCTGTGGGCTTATCATATTGACCCATTATCATGCTGAGAATGTTTCCTTCAGTCCCTAAATTTTGTAGTATTTTTATGAAGAAAGGATGATGTATTCATCAAATGCCTTTCTGCATTAATCAAGATGATCATGTGATATTTTCTCTTTTGAATTTATTAATGTGGATTATTATGCTGATTGATTTTCTTCGGTTGAAAACCCTTGCATGCCTAATAAAAATTCCACATGAATATGATGAATAAATCTTTTAATTGGTTATTGAATTGAATTAGAAAGTATTTTGTTGAGGATTTTTGCATACATGTTCATTAGGGAAATAGGTCTTTAATTTTCTTTTTTCCTTTGGAATATCTTTTTCTAGCTTCGATATTAGGGTGATATTGGCTTCATAGAATGAATTTGGTAATGTTCTTTCCTGTTCCATTTTGTGGAAGAGTTTGAGCAAGTTTAGTTTTAAATCTTCTCTGAATGCTTGTAGAATTCACACATAAAGCAGTCTGGTGCTGGGCTTTTCATTTTGGGGAAATGCTTGATGACTGTTTCAACCTCTTTAATTGTGAGTGGTTTGTTGTGGTCTTGTATTGCAGGGTAAGTGTAAGTTATTATATTGCTAGGAATTTTTCAAATTCATCCTCATTCTCTAGTTTCTTGGAATACAGTTGTTCATCATATCTTCTTATCATTCCTTTTATCTCTGTAGGTAAGTATTAATGTCCCAATTTTCATTTCTGGTTTTATTTATTTGAAACTTCACCATTTTTTTTTGGTCTTGCTAAGGGTTTTTCAATTTTGTTAGCCTCAAAGAACCAACTGTTTTAATTCTAATTATTTTTGTTCTCAATTAGATTTATTTCTACTCTGATTTTTGTTATTTCATTACTTCTGCTTGCTTTGGGAATACTTGCTGTTGTTTAAATTCTTCCAACAGTGCAGTAAGGTCATTGATTTTAGCCCTTTACTCTTTCTTAAATGTAAGCGTGGAATGCTGTAAATATCCTTCTCAGAACCACCTCCAAGGCATCTCATATTCTGTTCTCATTTTCATTTATCTCTATCTATTTATTGATTTCTCTTGCAATTTCTTCTTTGAGCCATTGGTCATTTAAGAGTGTATTGTTTAATATTCATATATTTGTGAGTTTTTCCTTTTTCTTCCTGTTGATTGCCAGCTTTATCCCATTATGATCAGAGAAAGTGCTTTTTAAAATTACAATCTTTAAATTTCCTGAAATCTGTTTTGTTAGCCAACATATAGTCTGGCCTGGAGAAGGGTCCAGAAGCACCTGAGAAGAATGTATATTCTGCTGTTTTGAGGTCTAATTTTCTGTATATGTCTAAAATGTTTTCTTTTATCAGATTATGTAAGTCCTGTTTCTTTATGGATCCTCTGTACAGATGTTTTATCAAATGATGAGCGTTGTGCATTGAAGTCTCCAAATGATATTGTAGAAGCATCTATTTCTCACTTCAGCTTTGTCACTATTTGCCTTGTGTAATTTGGGACATTGGTTACATGCATATACATATTCTATTGTTATTTCTTCTTAAAGAATTGCCACTTTGTTAAAATATGTCCTTTCTTGTCTCTTATAAGAGCTTTCCTTTTAAAGTCTATTTCTCCCACTCTAAGTGTATCTACTCCAGTTTCCTTTTTATTTTGGTTACTACATGTGAGGAATATATTTTTCAAGCCTTTCACTTTCAATTTACTTGTATCCTTATGTCTAAGGTGAGTGTCTAGAAGACAGCAGAGATAGCACATATTTTGTTATCCACTGAACCAGTCTGTGTCTTTTGATTTGGGAGATTAATCCATTAACATCCAAAGTTATTATTGTAAAGGTAGTTCTTATTTCATCCATTTTCACTTTGGGTTTTATCTGTCTTACCGAATTTTCACCACTCTTTTTACACTTTGAGTTACTTTTACTGATATAATCTGAATTTCTATAATCATTCCCTCTTCCTGTGTTTTCTTTTTAGGCTTTTACACTTCCTTTAATGTTTAGGGCAATACTGGTTTCATGGTTAGAAATTCTCTCAGTTTCTGTTTATCTGTGAATATGCTAAACTAACCCTCATTTTTGAAGGCCAATATTATCAGATATAAGATTCTCTGCTGGCAGTTTTTTCTCTTTCAGGATCTTAAATATATCATACCACTGTTTTCTTTCCTCCATGGTTTCTGTTAAGAAATCAGAATTTAAACTTATTGGACATCCCTTGTATGTGATGAATCTCTTTTCTCTTGCTGCTTTTTGGATTCTTTCTTTATCTTTGGCATTAGATATTCTGATTAGTATGTGTCTCAGTGAAGGTCTATTCAGTTTTTTTCAGATAAGAGTAAATTGTGCTCCTTGGAAAGAATATCTATATCCTTCAAAATGGTTGGGACATTTTATACCATTATTTCTTCAAATGCTCCTTCTGCCCCCTTTCCTTTTTTTTCTCATTCTGGGGCACCCATGATGCATATGTTTGCATGTCTCTTGCTGACATATAGTTCCCTGAGACCCTATTCAACTTTTTCCCATTCTTTTTCTAATCATTTTGTATATTCTCTTTTGGAGGCCTTGTTTTCAAGTTCACTGATCTGTTCTTTTCCCTCTGCAAATCTATGTTATCATCTTCCACTGTATTTTAAATTTCACTTGCTGTATCTTTCATTCCCGTAGATTCTGTTATTTTTCTATGTATGCTTGAAAATACTTCTTTGTGCCTAACTAGTGTCTTCTTAGTATCATTTATCTCTTTAGCCATATCTTTGAATTTATTAAGGAGATTTCTTTTTACACCTATATTTAGTTGCTTCATCTCCTTTATGTCACCTTAAGGTTTAGATTTTGCCTTTGATTAGGCCTTACCTTCCCGGTTATTGGTATAGATTATAATTCTTTTTTTTTTTTTTTTTT
>JAQZBX010050789.1:0-19560 GCA_029593785.1 Cabassous unicinctus | reverse complement strand
AACTATATGTGTTCTATAAGAAATCCACTTAAAACGTACAGAGGAACACTTAATAAAAATAAAGAGACAGGAAAAAAAATATCATATTGTGATGATCAGGGTAATGTGTCAACTCGGCCAGGTAATTGTGCCCAGTTGTTTGGTCAGGCAAGCACTGGGCTAATTGTAATAGAAGGACATTTATGCACTTTAGTCATCAGTGAGTTTACTGCGTAGATGTCTGATTACATCTACGGTCAACCAGGGAGATTATGATCAGCAATGAGTGACATTTTATCCAATCAGTTGAATGCCTTAAAAGGGGAAATGATTTCAGCATTCTGAGAGAATTTCCCAGTTTGTCTTTGGACAACCAACGACTCCCAAAAACTCATCAAGGACCTTCACTGGACTTCCATCGGAACCCCTGGTTTGCAGCCTACCTTTGGAACCTGGACTTGTGCGTCCCCACGGTCACGTGAGAGATTTTTATAAATTGCGTACTATTTACTGATATCTCCTGTTGATTCTGTTTCCCTAGAGAACTTTGACTAATACACACATGAAATCTTAATCATAAGAAACCTGAAGTGGTAATGTTTGTTTCTAAAGAAGGAATATTACAGGAATGAAGAGGGGCAGTTTATAATGATAATGAATTCAATTCATCAATAAGACATAAAAATTCTAAATGTGTATTCATTTAATAACACAACTTCAAGTTCTATGAAACAATTTCAAAACTCAAAGAAGAAAGAGACAAAGCCATAATTATAGTGATTTCAATGTTCCTCTCTCAGTATTTAATAGAACAAGTAGATTAAAAATTAGTAAGGACATACAAGATCTGCACAACCCTAGACCAACTTGGCCTGTTTTACATTTATAGCACACTCCACCTCACAAAAGAATACACTTTTTAAAAAAGTGCATGAACATTCACTAAGATAGAGCATATGCTGCACCATTAAAACAAGTCTCAATAAATTTCAAAGGATTGGAGTCACACAAATTATATTCTCTGATATTAATGGAATTAATTTAAAAATGAATAACAGTAAGATAAATGCAAAATCCCCAAATATTTGGAAATTAAACAATAAACATCTAAATAATCCAATGGTCAAAGACAAAATATTATGGGGAGAATTTAAATTTATTTTGAACTGAGTAAAGTTAAACTAATATAGCAAAATTTGCATAATACAGCTAAAATAGAGCTTAAAGTAATGTTTATACTAGGAAAGTGACTGGTTATATATTAAAAACCAATCAGGGTAATTCATATTAACAGAATAAAGAAGCAAATCCATATGATAGCTCATGTTGAATAAATACTTTTGAAAAATTTCAACAACCATGTTTGATAAACACTTAGCAAACTAACATCATACTTCATGGGGAAAGACTGAATGCTTTTTTCCTATGATCAGGAACAAGACAAGAATGTCTATTCCTATCACTTTTATTTATCTCTGTACTGGGGGGTCTTAGTGGAATAAGGTAAGGTAAAGAAAGAAGAAAAGAAGGAGTCTTTATTAAAGGATAATATATTGTATACATAGAAAATCTTAGGTTATCTACAAAAAAGCAAGCTCACAGGATACAAGGACATCATTCCAAAAAAATCATATTTCTATATAATGACCATAATCTTTTTGAAAATGAAAAAAGAAAGCCAAACATTTGCAATAACATTCCAATTCTTAGAGAAAAAATTAAGAAAATATGCAAGAGACCTATACTCTGAAGAATATAAACCATTGCTAAAAGAATTTAAAGAAGTTATAAATAATGGTAAATTTATATCATGTTCATGGATCAGGAGACAATATTAAGATGTGAATTCTCCCCCAATCTATAGATCCAATACAATCCTGTTAATATTCAATGCTTTTTTTTTTTAATTTGACAAGCTGATTCTAAAATTTACATGACAGTTCAAGAGAACTATAACAGCCAAAAACACATGAAAAAGAATAAAATTGTAGAACTTACCCTAGCTAATTTCAAAGATTTCTATCATTCTATAATAATCACCCCATGTAGTTATTGGTATATGGTGAGACATACAGATTAATGGAACAGAATAGAGAATTGAGAAATAGACCATACATACATAGTCAATTAATTTTCAACACAGGTGCCAAAGCAATCCAGAGAGAAAGAAAAATATTTTCATTAGATGCTGCTGGAACAATGGGATAGCCATATTTTTTAAAAAGAAAGTCAGTTCTTATCTCATACCATACACAAAATTAACTTGAAATGGATTGTAGAACTAATTGTAAATCTAAAACTTTAAAACTTCTTGGAGAAAACATAGAAGAAATCTTCATGACCTTAGGGAGGTTTCTTCTTAAATAGAACACAAAACATACAAACCATACAAGAAAAAATATTGTCAAATTGAACTTCACCAAAATTGGAAAATTTCTACTAGTTTCAAGAGACATCATTAAGAAAATGAATAGAAAAGCCACAAACTGGGAGAAAATATTTGTAAACATATCCAATAAATGACTTGTATACAGAATATATAAAGAACTCTTACAACTCAAAAATGAAGAAGAAAAACCAATGCTATTAAAAATGGGCAAAAGATTTGATTCTCCACACACACATACAAAGATATATAAATGACCAGAAATCACAGGAAAATATACTTAATATCATTTTTAATTAGAGAAATGCAAATTAAAAATACAATGAGATATGTTTGAGTACCCACTTGAGTGGCTAAAATTAAAAAAAAACAAAAAAAAACCCACTAATACCAAGTCTTAGCCAGGATATGGAGCAAAATGTAAGATGGTACAACTACATTGGAAACAATTTGGCAATTTCTTATAAAATTAAATATACACTTACCATATCACCTAGAAATTTTACTCTGAGTTATTTACCCAAGAGAAAGGAAAACAAATGTCCACATAAAGACTTGTTCACCAATGAATGTTCATAACAGCATTATTTATAGCATTTAAAATCAGAAAACAGCCGGAATGTCTGCTCTGGTATACCTATATAATGAATCGACTACTTATGCACATGAACCAGATCGAACAACATGAATCTTAAAATCATTATGCTGAAGAAAGGACACAGATGGACCAGACACAAAAGGATAAATAGTGTATGATTCCGTTTATATGAAATTCTAGGAAAGGCAAAATTAATATGGACTGAAGCAGTTCAGTGGTTTTCTTGGATTGAGGGCGAGGCTGTAGTTTATATAAAGGCACAAGAAGGAATCTTTCCAGTGATGGAAATGTTCTGTTGTATCTGATTTGCAGTAGTGCAGTGTATACATTTGTCAAAACTCATTGAATCACACGTAAAACGGTTGCATTTTATTGTGTTTTCATTAAAAGCAAATAAAAGCAGATTCAAATGTATCTCTATAATAATGCCACTTGTATGCTCATGTACTTTTGTGAGTAGAAGAGAAAGGTGCAGAAACAGAGCTAGTAAGAGGAGATTTGCACATAGGAGCGTATTTGAATGTGAATCTTATTTTTAAAAAGGTCTAGAACCACTGATCAAGCCTAATCCTAAACCTCTAGCTCAGGGGTTGGCAAACTTTTTCTGTAAAGGGATAGATAGATAGTAAATGTTTTAGGCACTGGGGCAAACAGTCTTTATTGCAACTGCTGTTAAAACTACTCAACTCTGCCTTTGTAGTTCAACAGCAGCCATAGACAATATTTAAATGAATGGGGCGGCTGAGCTCCAGGTGGCTATGTTTACACATTAAAAACAGGTGGCATACTAGATTTGGCCTGTGGGCAATTGTTGGCCAACTCCTGCCCTAGCTAGATAGGGTGAGTAAACTGAGGCTCAACAAGGCTAAGTGACTTCTCCAAGATAATTGAGTGAGTTAATGGCAGAAGCAGGACTAAATCCCCATTCAAATTTCACTGTGTTACCCTTTTTATTAATGAAGTGGAAGGCAAGATTCCCCTCAGAGCATAATTGCTCTTATGCAACTATAGATAATCAAGAATTGACTCACTGAGTTCCTTTTATGTTTGTTTTATATTTTGATTAATGCCTTTCTCTTGTTAGAGGAAGGAAGAAATTAAGAGTAAGTACTTTTGTATTCATTTTCTCCTTGTATTATTTGGAAGCTTATTTTCACTGTAGCATCATTCACAAGGAGATATGAAAAGTGACTTTATATTCATTTGGCTTTTTATTTAAATCTGTCAACAAACAGAATCACAGCTGTTATTCTTTCATATTTTGACGTGATTATTGCCGAGAAAATCACCCATCTAAGTTATTACATGAAAAGGAACATGGCAGGCCTGCATCACGGGATCTTTTCTCATGCAATGTAAATTTCAAAGAGAAAGACAGAAAAAGAGGCTCAATATGTCCTTGCTTCATGTCACTTTATTAAAAACCTGCCATGTTCAAGTGAAGCAGAAATGCAGGAATGAAGCACTGTATTATAGTTGCAGGAAGAGAAAATTCTATTGAGACTAGAATATACAGATACTATGCAAGGTATTTTATTTACATTCTCTCATTTTATCTTCACAGCATCATTTGCAGGTAAGTTTAATTGTCCTTCTTATATGAGTGAAGAAACCGATCTTTAAGAAAGTTTAACAACTTTGTAGATATTAATGCAGATGAGAAGATGGATCTATCCTCTCAAACCCAGGTCTTTTAGTCTATGAACTCTGTCCTGTGTAGATTGTGCATTTGGGAAAGAAAATGAAAAACATTGGAAAGTTCTTAGAGAGATCCAATTAGTAAATATGGTCACAACATTAAATAATGAATCTATAATGTTATTATGCCAAAAATTCTTGCAATACCTTACATTTCATGTTATAGAAAATTACAGAGAGACAGACTACTCTCTGTGAGCTCTTTCATGGCTGTATTCAAGGAGGTGGGGAAGTAATTAAGAAACCAAGTATAATTCTAAGACACATGCACTGACCCATTCTTTATTTGGTTAAAAAAGAATCAACAGAACCCTGGGAAAGTTGAGAGAGATGATTTGAGGTAACCCTCTCCATCTCCCCCATTTGTTTTCATTGTTTTACCTATACTGGGATAGCCTTGTAGCCTTGCTAACAATTAAATTATTCCACTGGAGGCATATGGATTTCTAAGAGAGTTTGATAGTTTTTAAAATTAAGTTAGAAAAGCTCATGAGATCTCTGCTGGGGCTGAGAATGGAATTATGTGATTATGAGTATTAGGCCAAACCTAACTTAAAGTCCCCATTGAAATCTTGGAAAAAGCAGGTTCCTTTTCAGATCTAACATCTCTTTGGCATTGTTATAGGATGGCATAACTCAAATTAAGAAAAAAAGAGAAAATACTTTTCCACTTTGAAAGACAGCTCGTAGATTTGTAAGTAAAGATGGTCTAGGAATGGAATTTTTAATTATGCTTCTGCAGGACATTTGACAGTAAGGCTTTTTGCTGAGAAGTTAAGGGCAAGGAGAAGATGAAATCAATAATGCCTTGAGCCTGGCAATGGGTTTTCCCAGAAGAAATAATGCAGAGCCGTCAAATGAATGACAGCTTCTGAAGTCTGCACAACCAGCTCTGTGGAGTCTTGACAGATGGAGCATTGCCGAGGCGACGTGGAGCGGTAATTCCCAAATTTCCGCTCTAATTTCATTTCCTTTTTAAAAACCGTTGGCAGCTGAAGTTGCAGCAGCTGACCTCTAACTGCTACCCTGGGGGAACAGGAGTGCTTACACACAGCAGGCAGCTTAACAGGCTCTTTAAGAAGAAGGCTGTAAGTGGCACTGGAGATCACAGGTCGGGTGGGGGCCGGGACTCTATCAGGGGCTGAACGACCCTCAGTTTGTACCTTCAAGGAGGCAGCACAAAGGAGACTAGTCAGACATCCTGAATCCGAGTCCTGGTTTGACCACTGATGGGTGAACGACCTTGGTCAGCTTTTCTACTTCCTATTTCATCTGTAAAAAAAAACTTAATTTGCAGGGCTGCTGTGAAAATTAAGGTTAATGTATGTGAAATATCTAGTCCAGTGTTCAGCACAGATTAGACACCAATAAAGGACCTAATTATTTAACTAAGTGGGATTCTTCTCAGTCTTCATATATCTAGAAATCCAGTTCCCCAGTTGTTTACCAAGAAGCACATGGCATAGAGCCAGAACAGTGCTGGGCTTTAGAAGACACAAAAGTGAATAAAACATCATCTCAGCTCTCAGTGCCTTGTCTAGTAGGGGAGAGAGATAAATAAGACTTCAGATAAACAGTAAAATAAATAACAGAAGGAAGGGAGCCTTTCAATATTCAAAATGACTGAAGTTAATATGTAAAATATTTAAACTTAAGCTCAGAGGAACTTTGACTTTGCTACTATATATTAATTAGGTAGCTAGGGAGGTATACTCTTCCTCCTCAGCTGAAGGTGTCTCATAGATTTGGCTCTCTTCAGGTCCTGTCAGATATTGAATTAGAGTTGTCGCCCTCCTAAATCTCAAATGCTGTGAAGCGGCTATTAAGCTTGACACTTTATTTCAACTCCATTGTGCCCAATATATACCCAATTGGGTATATATTGGGGTTCAATAAAGGGTATGTAAATGTTTTACAAAGCACTCTTATCTATGGCTAAATATTAAATCAAGGATGCATAATTAACAAAATTCCTTTGACAGGGTTATTTTTAAATAAGAAAATCTTTATTTATTAAAGCAGTACCATGAACCAAAAAACTGGAGAAAATGTTCTTGTGTCCCACAGATGCCATGAGCATATTAAATTAAAAGTAGGGCTCTAGGCTTAGTCAATATTCCTATGTTGACAAGAAAAAACAAGGCATAAGCTTTTGATTTATCCTTTGGTTAGTGGAGTCATATGGGACATTTCTTAAATTTAATTTCACACTGTGACCATTAGGGGGGAATGCGACTATGGACTAAAGTAGACTTTTTATTCTTCTAGCAATGGAAGAACTTGTAATATTGCTATAAAGGCAGTGGCCACCAGAGGTTTTGAGGGGAGGGATAGGGAAGAATAGGTGTAACATGGGGCATTTTTGGGACATTGGAATTGTCCTGCATGACATTGCAATGACGGATACAGGCCATTATACATTTTGTCAAAACCTATAAAATTGTGCAGTGCAAATTGTAAACTATAATAAAAATTATAGACCATGGTTAGTAGCAGTGCTTCAATATGTGGTCATCAATTGTAACAAATGTACCACACTAATGAAAGATGTAGTTAATGGGGGAAAGTGTGGGAGGGGGAGGGGGTGAGTATATGGGAATCCTCCAATATTTTTGATGTAACGTTTAAATAATCTAAAGCTTCTTTCAAAATAGAATAGAATAGAATAGAATGGAATGGAATAAAACAAAATAAAGTAAAATAAAATAAATAAAATAAAATAAAAAGATGTCATGATTCAAAAGCCACATGAGTATCTATGCCCTTGTTGAGGCCACTGGGGTACATGGAACTCTCAAATATTGAAGAGCTATAGCAACACTTAGCTCATCATTATTGGTCAGGGCCAATGAAAACAAGTAGTTCCCAACTAAATATATAATCCTATGCAGCTTTTGTAAATCAGAAGCAAGTTCAGGCACATCTGTGATTTGATGGAAATTTTTAGCTGGGCAGATTATATTTATTACATAAATCTATTTGGAACCATTGAGGAGTAAGTAAGTATGTATAAGAGGCTTATTTAGCTGATTTGATTATGTTTATTTCACAGGGCAATAACAAAATTTCTATGTAGGGGGAGTTTGAGTGTGGCGGTATGGTTGGAAGGGGGTGGGTGGTGGCTAGGAGACCCACCCTCAAGCTGCACTTTAAGGGTAAGCACATTGCTTTTATTCTGCTGTGTGTCTGTTTGGTGTGGCTGGAGGAGACTGCTGGTGGAATAAAGCTCCTTAAGCCACTCACCTTGCTACAGCATTGTTCATTTAAACTAGTCTTGGAGTGCTTCTCCCCGAGGGATACTAAACCATAACTTGTATTTAGAACGTTCTCGTGCACCTCTGTACCACTGCCTGTGTCTGTATGTGTGCATGTAAAGCTAGTGTTTGAAGACAAATTCAGGTTTGAACTTCAGCTCTTTTTCATATAAGGACAACAAAATATTTATTGAACTGCAGTCATTAGGGAACCAGGGGGGAAATGACATGGTGTGGTTTCCATAGAGCTCACACTTTCATATGAACTAGATTGATTTAACATCTCAATTTCCTCACTGTAGCAGTTTGATATTGTTTATGAATTCCAAAAATAGATACTGGATTATGTTTGGGAACTGCTCTCTCCCTCTGGGCATATTAGATTGGATTGGAGTCAGAGGTTTCACTTTTACTTGATTAAATAATGATTAAGGCTTTGATTGGGCCACATCAGTAGGATGTTGAGTGCCCACCCCCTTGGTGGGTGGGACTTATGGAGAGAACTACATGGCAGAAAGAAGGTTCAAGTTTTGAGCTGGGGCCCTGGGAAGTAAACACCCATGAAAAGAACACAGAGGAATAGAGAGACTCCATAGACAGGGCAGAGGCCCTGGGAAGAGAGATGAGCCATTAGCCTGATAGTCTACAGCTGGCCTTGTGAGAAAGCAGAGCAGCTGAGCCTGGAATGAAATGAGCCCTGGGGGAGAGACGAGACTTATCCCAGCCTACAGCTATATGGGAAGAAGCTGGGACCATGGAGCCTTTAGAGGAAGAGGAAGGCTGAAACCTTGCAGATGTCGGCAGCCATCTTGCTCCAACTCATGTCAACAGACTTTGGTGAGGGAAGTAACTTATGCTTTATGGCCTGGCAACTGTAAGCTTCTACCCCAAATAAATACCCTTTATAAAATCCAACAGATTTCTGGTAATTTGCATCACACCACTTTGGCTGACTAATACACTCACTGACAATGAAATGGGCCTATCTTTTAGGATTCTTCAGACGAAGAAATAAAATAGTATTTATAAGATACCATGTACAGAACCCATCTTGTAGATAATCAATGAATATTGTGAATGCAGCGAACACTGTCAGTGTTGCTGTGGTTCAGAAAAGGGAGAGGTTTGTGTGAACTGGAGAAGCCAAGGAAGGTTTAATAATGAGATAGGACTTGTCCAGGCCTTGAGGGTAGATTTCTATGGATGGAGTGGTGGGGACCAGAACAAAGAAAACCAAATGAGGGAGAATGAGTTTGCAAGACAGTAAGGCACTGTCCCAGGCTGGGGGAAGATTTGTTGGAGCAGCCAGTGAGATTATGGGTTAGGCAGGTATAGTCTGGATTTTGGAGCTTCCTGAGAACTGGAGAGAAGAATTCTGACTTGATTTATGAGCATTCAGAAGCTATTACAGTTTTCTGAGCAAAGGCCTGGCATGATGAAAGTAGCCTTATAAAAAAGTGGTTCAATAGCAATGAGCTCAAGAGATTAGCTCAAGAGAGACTCTGGAACCAGGGTGGCCAGATAGAGGCTGGAACACATTACTGAGTGTCTTAAATGGAAAGAATTATTTGGAACATCAACTTTGATATATTTTTCTTAATTTAATCTTCATTTCAAACTATAAATCTAGCACTAATAAAGAGAATTGAACATTTTTGCTCTCTCAGGGTGCTATATGGAATCCCTGAAAGCAGAATTTAATTTCTGTCTAACCTGCTGCCTAATACCTTTTGAGACTCCCAAGTCATATTTCTGCTTCTCTCCGCTTGATCTGACACAGTGACAACAATAGTTTTTAAGCTGCGTTAGCCACCTAGAGAAGAGTGTAATTGACCTGGCACTCAAATACTCCCAGGTTTGAAACATTGGGGAAGACAAAGGTCACCAGAATGTCCCTCTTGTAAACATGAAGAAAGAGTCTGCACCATTTAAATGTTCATTTACTGTCAGGGTGTATGACTCTGTGATTATCAAAACAGACTGGATTGTAAATTTGGAGAGTACCCTTGAATTTTACAGACTCGCAGAATTTGTAAGCTATTAAATGTGATGTTTTTTTCTTGTTAAAAATTAAACTGATGCTGCAATTCTTTGTGCTAGATTAGTCCATGGAGACTTGTGTGATCCTCAGGGTACCGAAGATTAGGAAATTTTAGGGCCAATTATAAATGCTCACTAACCCTCGCTGGAGCCTAGCCCTGCCCTTTGTTCAGTAACTCTTCCTTTGATGTGGTTCTATGATCCAGGGCTAAGGCAGGGCTAAGGCTCCTACCAAAAAGGAAAGCAGTTGAATTTTAAAAAAAAATTTGGTTCCCGTAGGGAAATGGTGAGCACAGGAAGAACATGTACAATTGAGCCTTAAAAGGGCTGTTGGAACAAGGAAGTCCATGTGGGATGCCAGGAGCATGCCTGGGAAGTGAGAAAGCCAGAGTATAGGATTTGGGGTGGAGTGGTTGATTGTTTTCAGACTTCCTTCTTTCCCTCAGTCTTCTCTTTATTCCCAAGAATTTAGCAAATTTTTTTGACAAAGTTTCTCTGGGTTAGCCACAGGCTAATCATCACTGGTGATAACCGTGGGAGCTATAAGAAAGAACAGCAGGATTACCAACCATAGCGTCCTGGTGCACTGAATTCTGCCCATCTTCTAGCAACCCATGCCTAATCCTCTATGAAACCTTTACTGAACCAGTCTTTTTTTTTTTTTTTTTTTAATTTTTTAATTTGAGAAGTTGTAAGTTTACAGAAAAATCATGCTTAAAATTCAGGATTTCCATATACCACCCTATTATTAAAACCTTGCATTGGTGTGGTCTCTATTTTAAAATTGATGAAAGAATATTTTTATAATTATGCTATTAAATATAGTCCATGATTTAACTTAAGTTTCACTGTTTGTGTTGTGTAGTTCCACAGATTTTTTTTTTTAAAGATTTATTTTTATTTATCCCCCTCTTGCTGCTTGTGCTTGCTGTGTCCATTTGCTGTGTGTTTTTCTGTGTCTGCTTGTCTCCCTTTGTTGTGTTGTCTTGCTGCACCAGCTCATTGTGCCACGTGTGCCAGCTTGCCTTCACCAGGAGGCCCTGGGAATCAAACCTGGGCCCTCCCATATGGTAAACGGGAGCCCAACCACTTAAGCCACATCTGCTTACCCATTCTACAGATTTTAAAAACATTTTATTCTAGTAACAGATATATAATCTAAAATTTCCCCTTTAGCTACATTTAAATATATAATTCATTGCTGTTAATTATGTTCACAATGTTGTGCTACCATCACCACCATCCATTACCAAAATTTTATGATCAACCCAAATAGAAACTCTACATTTTAAAACCTTAACTCCCATTTCTTACCCTTACTTGGTCCCCTGGGAGCCTATATTCCAGATTGTATCTCTTTGATTTTGCCTATTCTAATTATTTCATATCAGTGCAATCAGACAATATTTGTCCTTTTGCATCTGACATTTTCACTCAACACAATGTTGTCAGGGTTTGTCCATGTTGCTGCATGTATCAGAACTTCATTCCTTTTTAAGGTTAAATAATATTCCATTGTGTGTATATACCACATTTTGTTTATCTGTTCCATTGATGGACACGGGTTGCTTCCATGTTTTTGCAATTGTGAATAATACCACTATGAACATTGGTGTGCAAATATCTGGTTGAGTATCTGCTTTCAATTCTTTTGGGTATATACCTAGAGGTGGCATGGTTGGGTCATCTGATAATTCTATACTTAACTTTCTGAAGAATTGCTAAACTGTGTACCATAGTGGGTGCACCATTTTACATTTCCACCAACAATGAATGAGTGTTCCTATTTCTCCACATCCTCTTCAATGCTTCTAAATTTCCATTTTTAAATAGTAGCAATTCATGCGGATATGAAAAGGTACCTTATTCTGGTTTTGATTTGTATTTCCCTAATGGCTAATGGTATTGAGCATCTTTTCATGTGCTTTTGGGCCATCTGTATATCATCTCTGGAGAAATGTCTGTTCAACTCTTTTGCCCATTTTTTGATTGAGTTGTTTGTCTTTTTGTTGTTGAGTTGAAAGATTTCTTTATATATTTTGGATATTAAGCCCTTATTGGTTAGGTGGTTTCCAAATATTTTCTCCCATTGTGTAGGATGTCATTTTACTTTAATGATAAGTCCTTTGAGGTGCAAAAGTTTTTAATTTTGATGAGGTCCCATTTATCTATGTTTTCTTTGTTGCTTGTGCTTTGATTATAAAGTCTAATAAACCATTGCCTAACACAAGGTCCTGAAGAAACTTCCCTATGCTTTCTTGGATATTGATATTTATGTCTTTCATAAGGGTTGGGAAGTTTTTGGTCATTATTTCCTCAAATATTCTTTCTGCCCCTTTTACATTCTCTTCCCCTTCTGGGACACTGTTAATATATATGTTTGCACATTTTGCATTGTCATTAAACTCACTGAGACCCTACTCCATTTTTTCATTCTTTTCTCTTTCTGTTCTGTTTTTTTCAAGTTGAAATGTTCTGTCTTCACTTTCACTAATTCTGTCCTCCATCACTTCAAATCTGCTGTTATATGCATCTAATGTATTTTTTCAAAGATTTATTTTATTTATTTCTCTCCCCCCATAACCCCTCCCCCCATTGTTTGAACTCACTGTCTGCAATCTGTGTCTGCTCATCTTCTTTTTAGGAGGCACCAGGAACCAAAACCAGACCTCCCATATAGGAGGGAGGTGCACAATTGCTTGAGCCACCTCCACACCCTCATTTTTGTTTCTCTCATTGTATTTCCTCATTGTGTCTCTTCGTTGCATCATCTTGTTGCATCAGCTCTCTGGCCAGCTTGCTGTCTTGGTTTTCTTCTTTAGGAGGCACCAGGAACTGAACCTGGGACCTCCCATGTGGTAGGTGGGTGCCCAACTGCTTAAGCCACATCTGCTTCCCACATCTAATGCATTTTTAATATCATCCATTGTGTCTTTCATTCCCATAAGCTCTGTTACTGTTCTTTGCAGGCTTTCAAATTATTCTTTATCTTCACCCAGTGTCTTCTTAATATCCTTTATCTCTTTAGTCATATTTCCCTTCAACTGAATTGATTTAGGAGAACTGTGTGATTATCATTGATTAGTTTTCTTCAATCCTGCATCTCATCAGGATTTTTGGTATGTTTCTTTGGCTGGGGCATCTCTTCCTGTTTCTTAGTATAGCTTGTAATTTTTTGCTGATGTCTAGTCAATTGAATATGTTAGTGAATTACTCTGATGGTCAATTTCGCTCTCTTACCTAGTGGTTTTGTTTCATGGCTCTTCTTTGATTTTTGGTTCAACTTATGTTGTCTTTAAAATTTCCCAGCTTAAGTTATCAGAATAGGGCTTGGGACTTACTAATGCAGTGAAGACCAGATCAAGGGGATTGAGACAAGAGATGCCTAAAATGGTTTTTCTCCTTGCAGTTCCCTGGGTGGCCAGCAGCTGGCGAATATTGGTGACTCTTTCCATGAAGGTGACTCATCCTCTACTTGCCGGTGATTCTGGCCTGGCCATAGACAAGATTCAAAGCAGTTACTACTGGCCAAATTCACTGAAGAGAAACCACTTTCTGCCCTCCGCTGTACCCTCCCTCTTCCCAGGGAGAGAGATGTGTGTTGCCCTCTCATTTGGCTACAATGAGCCACAGGGTTTTATCTAGACTGTCTTGAAGGTGGGGGATGGGTGCCATTCCCAGCTGCAGAGGCTAGTAACTCATGGTTTTTGTTTTGGCTTCTTTGTATCTCTGTCCCTTGCCTTCCTGGGGGTGCGCAGCACTTCCTGGTCTGCACAGCCTCAAAGCATGTCCCATGGACAGCTTTTTGCCCTTCTCTATTGTTTTCATGAGAGCATTGCATTGAGCTCTGCCTACCTATTCAATTTCATCTTCCTGGATGTCTCCTCCCTATGCTTTCTTCTAGGAATTTTATAGTTCTGCCTCTTGTATTTATGTCTTTGATATATTTTGAGTTTGTTTTTGTATATGGTACAAAGTAAAGGTCCAACTTCATTCTTTTGCAGATGGAGCTCCAGTTTTACCAGTACCATTTGTTGAAGAGATTATTTTTTCTCAATTGAGTGATCTTTGCCCCCTTGTCAAAAATCAGTTGGTCATAAATGTGAAGGTTGATTTATGAGCTCTCAATTCAATCTATTGGTCTATATGTCATTTTGCCAGTGCCACACTGCTTTACTGTGGCCTTGTAATAAGTTTTAAGATCAGGAAGTGAGTCCTTCAACTTTGTTCTTCTTTTTCAAGATGGCTTTAGCTATTGAGACACCTTATCCTTCCATATAAATTTTTAAATAGAAGTTTTATTGAAATATACTTTCATACCACACAATCCATCCAAAGTGTACAATCAATGGTTTTTAGTGTAATCACAGACTTGTGCATTCATCACCACAATCAATTTTAGAACATTTTCATTACTACAAAAAGGAAAATCCCATACCACTTAGCAGTCACCTGCCAATCCCTCTATACTTCCAGGCCCTACATAACCACTTATCTATTTCTGTCTCTATAGATTTATTTACATTTTATATAAATACATTCATACAATATATAGTACTTTGTGTCTTATTTATTTCACTTAGCATAATGTTTTTTTAAAAATCAATTTTACTGAAACACATTCATAAAGTATACAATCCATCCAAAGTGTACAATCAATGGTATTTGGTATAATCACAAAGTTGTGCATTCATCACTTCCATCAACATTACAGCATTTTCATTACTTCAATAATAATAATAAAAACAAAAAGCAAAAACAAACAAACAAACAAAAAACCAAAGAAAAAGAGCTATACACCTTGGTAGTCACCTCTTAAACTCTATCCTTTCCCTGCCATACATAACTGCTATTCTATTTCCATCTCTTTAATTTATTTGTATATATATTTTGTATATATGGAGTAAAGCAATATGTAGTATATTTTGTCTAGTTTCTTTCACTTGCCATATTTCCTTTTTTTTACCATTGATGGAAGATTTTTAATATATTACTACATATTGTAGTCTATAGTTTGCTTTGGTTTTATTTTTGCCCAAATATAACCCTGATATTAACATCTTGTAACATTAATGTACATTTGTTCTGTTCCAATGAAAAACTGTCTTATATATGCAATATTACCCATATCATTTTTCACATGAGGACTTGCTATACTATACAGTCCATGCTTCATTTTTTAGCTTTCCTTCTACTGATATACAGGTCCTCAGACTTTCCCTTTCAACAACTATCATACCCATATATTAGCACTGCTAGTTACAAGCACTATGATGTGCTTTCACCATTTTTATTCATTTCCAAAGATTGACAAACAACTTTATTTTACCAATTCTGCACAGATTAAACCTCAGCTTTCCATTCCCCAACGTCATTCTATTTTCTCTTGACCTATATTCTAATTATTAACTCCATGAGTTTGCTTAATATATTTAGTTCATAATAGTGAAATCATTCAATATTTGTTCTTTTGTATCTTGCTTCTTTCACTTAAAATAATGTCCTCCAGGTTCATTCATGTTGTCATATTCTTCACAACTTAATTTCTTCTTACCACTGCAAAATATTCCATCATATGTATACAGCACAATATGTTTATCCGTTCATCAGTTGATGGACACTTTGGTTGTTTCCATCTATTGGCAATTGTGAATAATGCCGCTATGTACTTCAGTGTGCAGATGACTGTTCGTGTCACTGCTCTCAGTTCTTCTGGGTATGTACCTAGTAGTGGCATTGCCAGGTTGCATGGCAAATACATATTTAATTGCCTTAGGAACTGCCAAACAGTCTTCCACAGTGGCTGTATCATTTTATTTTTTTTAAAGATTAATTTTATTTATTTATTCCCCCCACCCCTTGTTGTTTGCGCTTGCTGTCTACTCTCTGTGTCCATTCACTTTGTGTTCTTTCTGTGTCTGTCTTTTCTTCTTCTCTTTCTCTTTTAGGAGGCACCGGGAACTGATCCTGTGACCTCTGGTGTGGGAGAGAGGCATTCAATCACTTGAGCCACCTCATCTCCCTGGTCTGCTGTGTCTCTCACTGTCTCTCCTCTGCATCAGCCTTTGTTGCGTCATCTTGCTGTGCCAGCTCTCCATGGTGCTGGCCATGAGCTCTCCGTGGCGTGGGTCATCAACTCTCCATGGCATGGGCCAGCTTGCCTTCACCAGGAGTTCCTGGGATTCGAACCTGGGGCCTCCCATATGGTAGATGGGAGCCCAATCACTTGAGCCACATCTGCTTCCCAGCTGTACCATTCTAGATTCCCACCAATAGTGAATAAATCATTCCTATCTCTCCACATCCTCTCCAAAACTTGTAGTCTTCTGTCTTTTTAATAGAGGCCATTCTAATAGGTGTGAATGATATCTCATTGTAGCTTTGATTTGCATTTCCCTAATCACTAGTGATGTTGAGCATTTTTTCATGTGTTTTTCACCATTTGTATTTCTTCTTTGGCCAAATATCTACTTAAGTCTTTTCTTTTTTTAAATCTGGTCATTTGTATTTTTATTGTTGAGTTGTAGGATCTCTTTACATGTCATGGAAATTAAATCCTTGTTGGATATGTGATTTCCAAATATTTTCTCCCCTTGAGTAGGCTGCCTTTTCACACTCTTGACAAAATCCTTTGAGATGTAAAAATATTTAATTTTGAGGAGGTTCCATTTATTTAGTTTTTCTTTCATGCTTTGAAAATAAGATTTAAAAGACTGCCACCTACCACAAGATTTTGAAGATTTCCCTACATTATCTTCTATAAGTTTTATGGACCTGGCTTTTATATTTAGGTCTTTGATTTATTTTGAGTTGCTACTTGTGTAAGGAGTGAGATAGGAGTCCTCTTTCATTCTTTTGGTTATGAATATCCAATTCTCCTAGAACCATTTGTTGAAGAGACTGCTTTGTCCCAGTAAAATGGACTTGGTCAGCTTGTCAAAAACCAGTTGACTAAACAGGTGTGAATCTGTTTCTTTTTTCTTTTTTTAGGATGTACTGGAGATTGAACCTAGGTCCTCGTACGTGAAAAGCAGGCACTCAAACACGGAGCTACACGCGCTCTGCATGAGTCTGTTTCTGAACTCTCAATTCTATTTCATTGGTCAATGTGTCTATCTTTATGTCAAAACTATGCTGTTTTGAACACTGTAGCTTTGTAATATGTTTTAAGGCAAGACAGTGCTACTCCTCCTACTTCGTTCTTTTTAAGGATGTTTTTGGCTATTCACATGCTCTTTCCCTTCCAAATAAATTTGGTAATAGATTTTTCTGTTTCTGTAAAGTAGACTGTTGGAATTTTGATTGGGATTGTCTTGAATCTATAAATCAGTTTGGGTAGAATTGACATCTTCATGATAGTTAGTCTTCCAATCCATGAACATGGAATATCTTTCCATTTGTTTAGGTCTTTTATGATTTCTTTTAACAGTATTTTGTAGTTTTCTGAATGTAGGTCCATTACATCTCTGGTTAAATTAATTCCTAGGTATTTGAGTCTTTTTGTTGCTATTGTAAGTGGAATTTTTTCCTGATTTTCTCCTCAGATTATTCAATATTAGTGTATAGAAACATTACTGATTTTTGAATGTTGATCTTGTATCCTGCCTCTTTGTTGAAACATGTTTATTATCTCAAATAGCTTTGTCTTAGATATTTTGGAATTTTCTAAATATAGGACCATGCCATCTGTGAATAGTGAGAGTTTTACTTCCTCTTTTCCAATTTGTATGCATTTCATTTTTTGCTTGTCTAATTTCTCCAGCTAGAACTTCTAGCACAATATTGAATAACAGTGGTGACAGATCTTAGGGGGCTTGTTCCAGATCTTAGAGGCTTGACTTGTTCCAGATCTTAGGGGGAAAGCTTTCAGCCTTTTTCTATTGAATACAGTGTTGACTGTGGGTTTTCCATATATGCCCTTTATCACATTGAGAAACTTTCCTTCTATTCCAATCTTTCAAAGTGTTTTTATCAAGAAAGGATGCTGGATTTTGTTAAATGCCTTTTCTGTGTTGGTCTAGATGGTCATGTGTTGTTGCTTTTTTCCTTTGGTTTGTTAATATGGTATATTATTTTAATTGATTTTCTTGTGTTGAACTACCCTTGCATACCAGGAATAAATCTCTCTTGATCATGGTGTATAATTCCTTTAATATGCTATTGGATTCTATTTGCAAGTATTTTGTTTTGAGTGTTTGCATACATGTTCATTAGAAAGATTGCTTGCAATTTACTTTTCTTGTAGTATCTTTATCTCACTTTGGTATTGGGATGATGTTGGCTTCATGATGTTGGGTAATTTTCCCTCCTCTCCAATTTTTTTGGAAGTATTTACACAGGATTGGTGTTAATTCTTCTCATAATAATTGATAGAATTCACCTGTGAAGCCATCTGGTCCTGGACTTTTCTTTGTTGGGAAATTTTTGATGAGTGATTCAGTCTCTTTAAATGTGATTGGTTTGTTGTGTTTTTGTATTTCTTGGAGAGTCAATGTAGTTTGTGTGTTTATAGGAATTTTTCCATTTCATCTAGGTTGTCTAATTTGTTGGCATACAGTTTCTTTTAATATCCTCTTTATTTCTGTAGGGTCAGTTGTAATATTCCCCTTTTCATTTCTCATTTTATTTATTTACATCATCTTTCTTTTTTTCTTTGTTAGTCTAGCTAAGGGTTTGTGAATTTTATTGATCTTCTCCAAGAACCAGCTTTTGGTTTTGTTGATTTTCCCTAGTTTTTTTTTCTTCTTCTCAATTTCATTTATTTCTGTTCTAATCTTTGTTTTATTTCTTTCTTTCTGCTTGCTTTAGGATTGGTTTGCAGTTTTTTTTTCTGGTTTCTACAGGTGTTCAGCTAGGTCTTTGATTTTAGTTCTTTCTTCTTTTTTAATTTACGCCTTAAGGGCTATAAAGTTCCCTCTCAGCCCTGCTGCTACTGTATCCCGTAAGTGTTAATATGTTGTGTTCTCATTCTCATTCATCTCAAGAGATATTTTCTAATTTCACTTACAGTTTCTTCTGTGACCCACTGATTGTTTAGGAGTGTGTTGTTTAGCTCCACACATTTGTGAAATTTTCCCTTTCCCACCTATTACTAATTTCCATCTTCATTCCATAATGATCTGAGAAGGTGCTTTGTATAATATAATCTTTTTATATTTATTGAGACCTGCCTTGGGACTTAACATGTGGTCTATCCTGGAGTTAAGATCCATGAACACTTGAGAGGAATGTGTAACCTGCTGATTTGGGGTACAATGTTCTGTATAACTCTTTTAGGTCTAGCTCATTTATCATGCTTCCTTTTTTACCTCTGTTTTCTTTTTGATCTCTTGTCTAGTTGTTCTATCTATTGATGTGATTGGCATGATGAAGTCTCCAACTATTATTGTAAAGACTTCTATGTCTCCTTTCGGTTTTGCTGGAGTTTGTCTCATGTATTTTGGGGTACCCTGTTTAGGTGCATAGATGTTTATGGCTGTAACTCCTTGCTGGTGTATGGTCCTTTATATTAATATATAAAGGCCTTTTGTATTTCTTATAATTTTTTTTTGGTATTTAAAGTCTGTTTTGTCTGATATTAGTATAGCTACCCTGGTTTTTTATGG
>JAQZBX010050788.1:0-19573 GCA_029593785.1 Cabassous unicinctus | reverse complement strand
CCGGGGCCTCTCATATGGTAAACGGGTGCGCTATCCATTGCGCCACAGCCGCTTCCTGCCGTGAGGTTGCTGCATCAGCCCACCGCACCGCTCAGGCCGGCGTGCCCTCACAAGGAGGCCTCGGGGCGCGAACCCGGGCCTCCCATATGGTAAACGGGGGCTCTATCCACTGAGCCACACCCGCTTCCCTTAAATTTCTCTCTTACTTGAATTCTAATTTTTAGAGAGGAAGGACTGGAGAGGGAACTTATCCATCTCCTTGTTTCTGGGAAGAATAAAGTCTTAATAACTCTTAGTATTTTCTGAGAAGTTTTCAAAGAAAGAGACCTCACAAACCCCTTTGGGATTCGAAAACAACATTTCTTCTAATATTTAACTTTAATTGCACTTGCTACAATTTGAATCATTTCCTTTCATTGTGTAGAAATGAGTTCCATCTCTCATCCATCTTCCCCACTGTCTCCAAGGGGAAGTGAGAACATGGTGGTCATTTATGGGCTCTTCCAGAGAGAAGGAAGCAGAGACAGAGAATAATAGCATTCCTCAAACTTTGTTTGGTGCCCCGTGGCTTACAATGCACTTCCACGGATGTTCTCTCTTTGACTTTGAAACTCACTCTTACACGCTGAGGTCGGTGGCATTATCCCCACTTAATAGATGAAGAGCTATGGTCTGAGATATTTAGTGACTCATCCAAGATGAATTCACTCAGTGAATATGTGATCAAGCTTGATTTAGACCCCTAAGCCAAGTGTTATGGATTGAATCATGTCCCCTAAAAAGATCCTGTGTGGATGTGAACCCAATTGTGAATAGGATCTTTGAAGATATTATTGGTTAAGGTGAAGCCAAACTGAATCAGGACCTTAATCCAATATGACTGGAGTCCTTATAAGCAGGGGAACTTTGGACACAGCAGTGGAGTGAGTAGGAGGCAGAAGGAGACAAGCGGCCATGTGATGGAGGCAGAGATTGAGTTACAGATTGTTGGCAAGCCACCACCACAATGCTACAGACTTCAGAGAAAGTGTATTCCTGCCAACCTCTTGATTTTGGACTTCTAGCCCACAAAACTATGAGATAATGAATTACTGTTTTTTTAAGCCAACCCGTCTGTGGTATTTGTTGCTGCAGCCCTGGCAAACTAAGGCCCTGAGCCTAGGTGGCACTTCTGAAGATCTGATTCTGTCTTCCGCATTTTCTACTCAGGTGAGAGGTGAGGAGGAAGGAGACACAACGAGCTGTAATGACCATTGCTCTGGGGAGGAGGCGTGTCTGCAGGACAGGGGTGGGAGGGAGACTTGTTTTTCACTGTCTATCCTTTTATGCCTTTAAATTTCATGCCATGTAAATATATTGCCTATCTGAAAAAAATGAAGTGATTTGTTTTAAAGAAGCAATGGGAAGAATGGAATAAAGCCAGACTCCAGCCCTGGCTCCATCACACACTACCTGTGGGATCTGGGCAATCCTAGACTGTCTATGCCTCAGTTTCATCACCTGTCAAGTGGGAATAAAGGAATACTTGCCCTGCTACCAAATTCACCAGACTTTTTTGAGGGTAGTGTAGTTCAGTGATTATCATTCTAGGGTGATATTATCTGTGCCCCTCTCCCAGATATCCTGATACCTCCCCATCCTCACTACACAGAAAATTATGAAAACCATAACTCATTCAGGAGAAAGTGTAGACTTGGTAGTCAGACTTGACCTGAGCACAAATTCAATTGCTTAGCTTACTAGCTGTATGACCTTGGTCAAGATATCTAACAAGTCTAGCTTCGGTTTCATCATGTTTCCAGTGGGCATAACCATCTCTATCCTCACAGGGTTGTTGCGAAGATTAAAAGGGATGCAGTGGGGAACCGATGTGGCTCAGTGGTTGAGCATTGACTTCCTACATAAGAGGTCCCAGGTTCAATCCCTGGCCCTGGAACTTAAAAAAAAAGAAGGGATGATGTAAGTAAAGCACGTACACAACACAGTGCTTGGCACTTAGTGTATATTCAAAAAATGTTAGCTTCCATGTCTTTACAAATAAAAGGTATCAATAGAATTAATAAATACATGAGGTGATGGGTTGTGAGAATACTAGAAGAGTTACGTAGAGCAATGCACCCTGTGAGGGGTTGTTTCTGAGCAGACTTCACAGAGGTCTGATGGCAGAACCTGGGAAGTGGAGGGGGTCAAGAACTGGAAACAACAGCTTGTCTGTGACCCAAGTGGCTGTCATCCTCCTTGTATGTCACCTTCTCAGTGAGACCGCCTCTGACCACCCTATCTAAAATGACACCCCCAAAACTCCCTATGCTCCTTGTCCATGGCACTCGTCACTATCTAAGCTACCATCAGTTTTGCTCATTTATCTTGTGTCATAGATACACAAGAATGTAAGCTCCACGAGGGCAGGGAATTGTATCCGTTTTTTGTTTTTTTTTTTGATAGTTGAATCCCCAGAAACTAGAAGAGTGTCTATCCAGTAAATATTTGTTTAGTGAATGAAGGGCAGCAGCGGAAGGGGAGATAAATGGGGGTGTCTAGGAGAATCCACCTGTGCTCTGGGGCTCTCCTGGGTTCCTCAGGGGCCCTGCCAGCTGAGGTGGGAAGGACATGCCTAGCCCTGGAGCTGGGATCCCTTGCAGCCTCCTCTGGTCCTGGGACTGCACTGAGCAGGTTGTCATGGTCCCACTGCAGCCTTGACCCTGGTCTGCTGCCCTCCTGGGCAGTGACATGACAGAAATCAGCTGGCCACTGGGCTTGGGCACTAATGCATTCTTAGAATGGGGACCACGTGAGCCCCCCTGAGCTGCCCTTACCTGGAGACAGGAAATGCTCTGGCCCTCAGAGCCTGTATGCCTGGGTGTGTAGATATAGAGGGGGGACAATGGGGAGAGGGCAGGCCCGGGAGAAAGCCAGGGGAGGCAGTGAAGCCCCACCAGGAGGACTCGAGATAAGAACAGTCCTGCCCACACCTGCCAGGGGGGAGGCAGGACCACCGAGAAGCTCACATGACCCTCCTGTCCCTGGGGCCACTGTCTCACTCTCCTGGGCATACATGGGAAAGCAGCCTAAAGCAAGACCCTCAACACATCCCAGCAGGTACAATCTGCCTTTGTATCAAAGCCCTCCAGAGTCGGAGGTCTCTGAGAAAACTTCCTTGGTCTGTGCAGCCCATCTAGGCCAGCTCCCCTCCAGCACTCAGAGCTCTACCACCTTCCCAGCACGTCATCTTTCAGCCTTTGCTTGCAGACCTCCAACGATGGGGGGCTCTCCACCTCTCAAGACAGTCCGTTTCATTTTTCTGATATTGATCCACTACTATTGTTTCTCTAAACTTCCACCCATCTGGTCCTATCCTTTGGGACTATTCAGAGTAAATCAGATTTCTTTTTGATATTAAAGTTCTTACACCATCCTTTCTCCCGTAGACCCAAATTCTTCTCACTTCTTTCAACACGGAAGCACAGAGTCTTATAAAGCTGGAGGACCCTGGACCAGGGGGACAGAGACTGGGTGGGGCTCTCCTGGGTGGCGCGGGGCCTGTGCCTCCTTGGTGGAGTCCATTGAATGAATGGAAGAGCGAAAGCACCCGGAGCAAGCTTCTCAATTAGTAAGCGAGGAGAGTGAACCTCAGAAAGCTAAGTGCCGTAAGCAGGGCCACACAATTCCTGACACGGCAGCTAGCTTCCCTTCGAGGGGTTTTTCCAGAGTCCCATACCAGAGTGTTTGAGGGTCTTGTTTAGTTTAGTCTCACGTTTCCGGGTTTTGACCTGGCGAGCTGCACCGAGGCCCTCGGAGCTGATCTGGGCCCTGTCACCTCTCTGGCCTCGTCTGCTATGACTCCCCATCGTTATTTCTGCTCCAGCCACACCGGACGTCTTCCTGTTTCTCAAACATAGCAGGCGTGCCCCACTTAGAGGCTTTGCTCTGGCCGTCCCTCTGCCCAGAGTCCTCCCCCCACAAGTCCACTCGGCTAACACCCTCACCCCTTCAAGTCTGCCTAGACCCCACCTTCTCAGTGAGGCCAACCCCAACTATTCCCCTTAGCTCCCTAACCTGCCTGCCCCACCCTCTCACCCTCATCCCCCTTCCCCCGCCTGCTTTTTCTTTTCTTCCATAACCCATCATCTAACTCAGGCTTATTTTGACTTATGTTTATCTCCACCAATAGAATGTTAGCTCCATGAGGGCAGGATCTTTGTGTGCTTTATTCCCTGCTGTATCCCAAGTGTCTAGAACAGTGTCTGACACATAGTAGGAGCTCAATAAATATTTGTTGAACCAATATCCCACTCAGAGAACCCAGTAGGGCCCCAGGTCTGAACCATCTCTCGCAGGACACAATAGGTGCCAAGTGCGTGTTTGTTACTAGATGGATCATATGACTCGGATTTGCTGCTCTGAAGTGCTGTGTGCTGGGCACTGGCCATGGAGCTGACGTGTGTACACAGGCTCTCCTGGGGTCACCCCAAGCTCCAGCCATGGCCCAGAGGGTGCCCCCTACTCCAGACCCCAGCGGAAGATCCGTGGAGTGGAGCCGGGTTCATGGGTGACCACAGCCCCTTTTGCTATCCCACCTGCCTCAGATACCAGGCCAGCACCCCATGTGGTAAGTGAATACCCAGGTCCAAATCCCTGCAGCCTGTGAAGCTTTCCTTCTATGGCAAAAGGGGGTTTGCAGATGCACTGAAGCTAAGAGTCTTGAGATGGGGAAATTGTCCTGAATTACCTGGGTGAGCCCTAAGTGTAATCACAAGTGTCATTTTAAGAGGGAGGTAGAGGAGCTTTGACACAGACAGAAGAGGAGAAGGCCACGTGAGGACAGAAGCAGCCACTGGGGGCATGCACTTGAAGCTGGAGGAGGGGGTGACAAGCAAGGGGTGTGGGTGGTCACTGGCAGCTGAGAAAGGCAAGGAAATGGGTTCCTCCATCAGGTTCTGCACAAGGAACCCATCCTGCCAACACCTCGGCTTTAACCCAGTGAAACTCGTTCCAGACTTCTGGCCACCAGAACTATAAGAGAATAAATCTGTGTTGTTTCAAGCCACTAGGTTTGTGGCAGGTGTCACAGCAGCAACAGGAGACTACTATGGCCCATTTCACAGACCCTGCCCACATCATGATCGCCAGCACCCGCCGCTCAGACCCTCAGAGACCAAGGATGGAGTGGGGGGCCCTGCAGTACCCCCAGGGGATTTCTGCCCCAATAGCCCCGTGTTCCTCCTCTGCAGTGTTCTGAGTTGAGCTTTCCTCTCCCTCCTCTTCTCCAACTTTCCACCCCTGTGGGTCGACCCAAAGTGTCTTGCTGGCCTGGAGCAGTTTCCTAAAAAGACGCTCTCGTCTCACTGGTTCTAAGCATTGAATTCGTCCTAAAATGAAGAGTCCTCCAAAAGCACACCACACTTTGCATATTTGCTGACATAATCGCATTTGCACATTTGCTGTTTCCTCTGAATGTCCTCCTGGAAACTTTCCTTCCCCTCCAGCTCCCCAAAAGGCACTTTTCAAAGCACGTCCTCTTGTTCCGCGGGTAGCCTTCCAGAGGAACCAAGGTCACACTGACCAGCCTCAGAGTGTTTCTGCCCTTCACATATGAACATGAATTGCTACGATTCTGATGGGGAAACTGAGACTCTCTCCAGCGTGAGACTCGGTAGAGCATGGCGATTAGAGACTGCATGTGGTGGCTATCCGTGCTGGTCTCCAGACCTTCCGTTCCCCCCTCTCCTGGCACATGGGAGGATTGCACGTCCCGTGAATGGAGTGCATAGGATGACGAGACAAGGGTGGTGAGCGGAAGGGAAGGGTGTGCTTCCAGGCCAGGCAAGACCCTCGTGGGGTCTCTTCCTCTCTGCACGGTGATCGGCAATGTTCCAGATGGAGCCCTGCTCCATTGGCTTGGGCTGCAGAGCCAGCACCTGGACTAGAGCCGCAGCTGAGCCGCGCTGGGCACGCAGCTGCTGCCAGCCTCGGAGTCTGGGGGTGATGTGTTACCACGGCATAACCCAGCCTTTCCTTACTAACCTGGCTCTGCCACTCTCTTGCTGTGTGGCCTGGGACGAGCCAATCAACCTCTCTGGGGCTTAGCAGCACGCACCTACCTCATAGGGTTTTGGAGGAGAAGCCAATGAGATAATCTGAGTAAGATTCTTAGTGCTGTGCCTATCACGTGGTAAAGCCTCAGTAAATGGAAGCTGTCGTCCCTGTTGTTACTGCTGTCATTAGTATAAAACAAGTCCAGCAAATTGCCCAGAGTCACCTAGTTAGCGGTGATTGGCAGGGTGCAGAAAGAGGACGGTATTTTTGAGCAACTACTATGTGCCCTGTACTATATACTTGCAGAGTTTTCGTCCTTCGGGCTGAACATCATTATCCTTATTGTACAGATGAGTAAACTGAGGCTCAAAGAAATTGCTCAAGTTGTCCAGGGTCATAAAGCCATTAAAATGGTGGAGCCAGTCATGATGCCACTCAAGGCTGGCTATAGGGAGGGATGCTGGGCCAGCTGGGCCAAGGGGGTTCCTGAGCCTGTGCAGAGAGCATGTGCTCCATGGGGGGACACCATGGCACGGTGAGGTGGCCACTTACCCGGAGCCTTCCCTCCCTGGAATCCCTCAGGCAGATGCTTCCCCCATAACCTCAGGTATCTTTAAAGATCCTGCGGGACCTACTGCCTGGAGTGGCTTGACACTGGATAATGTGAAAGTGAAAGAGATTTTTTTCATTCAGCAAATACTATGGGCTAGCATCAGAGAATGCCTCTGCCATTGTGCTGGTGTAGCTGTTACCCCAAGTTCTTGGAACCTTGGGACCAAAGAACAGGATCAACGTAACCCTAAGGCGAGACCTCTGCAGCCCCAGGCAGGAGGGGCAGGAAGTGCCCTGGGCTCAGGTTCCTCTTTTCATGGCTATTCAGCATGGAAACCAAAGTAAAGAGGGCAGGAGAAAGGGCTCTCTGTCAGCAGGTAGCTGGTGACAAAAAAGTGGAGCCAGGATGTGAATTTAGGTCTGTGAGACCCTCTCCCCACCACCTTCTTTATCTTCCTTGAGAAAGAATTCCTCCTGTGCTGAGCCCAGGATGCCCCTCCTAAATCCCCACCTCCTCCCTTTCACCCTCCAACAAGTGCCATCGGTTGCACAGATCAGCAGAGCTTGCTAAAGAGTCCAAAATGTCAGCCCTCTCTAGCCTTGTGTTAGTCAGCCAAAGGGGTGCTGATGCAAGGTACCAGAAATCTGTTGGTTTTTATAAATAGTATTTATTTGGGGGTAGAATCTTACAGTCACAAGGCCCTAAGGAGTCCAACTCAAGGTACCATAAGAGGTACTTTCTCACCAAACTCTGTTGCCACGTGTTGAAGCAAGATGGCAGGCGATGTCTGCGAGGGTTGAGCCTTCCTCTTCCCTCTTAAGGCTCTGTGGGTCCAGCTTCTTCTGATCTCAGCTGTAGGCTGGCATAGTGCCCGTCTCTCTTCCCGGGGCTTGTTTCTTTCCAGGCTCAGCTGCTCTGCTCTCTTCACAAGGTCAGCTGTAGACTGTCAGGCTATCAGGCTCATCTCTCTTCCCAGGCTGCAGGATCCTCTGTGCATCTTCTCTGTGTGTCTACTTCCATGTGAGAGTCAGTTTTGTCAGCCCACCAAGGGGGTGGGGACTCAATTCTGCATGTCCTAATGATGTAGTTGAATCAAAGCCCTAATCTTAACATAATTTAATCAAGGGCATCTCAGCTGAATGTAATACAACCAAAGGGTATCATGCCCAGAGGAAAAGACCAGTTTACAAACATAATCAAATATCTTTTTTGGAATTCATAAATAATATCAAACTACTACAAGCCTCCTCCTTAAATCAGGAACTTCCCCATCCTGACTTGACCTACAGCTGCTCAGCCCCTTTTCTGACCCCTTCACATCTACTTCTCTTCAGCCCTGGCTGGAGAGCACAGGGATTCCTTAAGATTCTAGCCTTGGGCAGTGTGTGCACCTTCTATCTTGAGGGCCCTGCAGAGGGGCCTCTATCCCAGCAGGGTGTAACCTTGAGGGAATCACTCTGCATTCTTTACCTTTGTGGCTTCCACCCCTACAGGAACTCAGTTAACTCTGCAACAACTCCCTACGACAAAAAGGGCACAAGTTATTATCATCACCTCTCTTTTCAGATGAAGATACTAATGCTAGATATTAAATTGGATAATTCTAGATAATTCTAAATTCAAATCCTCTTCTAGATAATTCTAAATTCAAATCCTCTTCTTTCACTTACTCGCTGTGTGATGTTAGACATGTTGCCTAACCTCTCTGGGCTTCCATTTCTGCATCTGTAAGTGGCAGAACTTAACATGACATGTAAAGTTGTCATGAGGACTAAATTAGATGCAATATGGAAAGTCCTCATACAATGCATGACACATAATAAATGTCCCATAGGAGAAGAAATCAGCAATCAGCACCATCGTTAACTTGGGTACTTCAATATCTTCTCTCAGCCTCCCTTTCCTCATCTGCAAAATGAGAGCTTTGGATGAGCTCATTTAGATTCCCCCACAACTTCGAGTTCCTTCCGCAAACACACACGCACACACACGCACTGCTACACTGCTGCCCAAAGACGCAGAGGAGGGGGCCCCAGATGAGTGGATGGTGTCCCCACCCCATGAGTCACCCCGGCCTACAAAGCCTCAGTGTCAAGCTTGGGGTGGCAGGGAGTGCGGGGAGATGGGCTGAGTGGCAAGAAGGGCCACTCAGTGGGGCCCAATGCGGGGAGAGTGCAGTCCTAGACCCATCTCCTGTGGCCCTGGGAACAGGGCCCCACAAAACCTAATGGTGTTTGAAATCTCATCAGCAGGGGCAGGCCTGGGAGATGGCGAGAGCTTGCCTTCCTTCCTCCTGGGGACCATGGCTGAGACACGGCGGCGGGGAAAGCAAGCCACTTGGCGGCCTTGGGGACCGGGATGGGAAGACAGGGCGTGGGCTCCACCCAGCACCCTCAGGGAGGAAGGGGAATGAGCAGCCACAGCAGCACGGCCTGCTTGGCACTGGGAGCCCTCCCTCCTCCCCTTTCCCCTCACGCCCCCGCTGCTTTGGGCTGAGGGCCGCAAAACGCTTCCACCATTGTAGCTTGGCTGGCTGCCTTTTGGGGAAACTGGCATGAAAGTTCCTTCAGCAGGAACTTTGAGTCCCTGCTCTGTGCCAGGCTTTGGTTGAAATGGGAAGAATGACTAAGGCCTGGTCCCTCCAGGCTGAGTTTTGCCTTGGCCTGATACTCTGATTCTTCAAGCTCTAGGGAGAGGGGAGGGTTGGGGTGAACCAAAGGGCTGTGTCCCTTAGAGGCCTTAAAGGAAGCTCCTGCAGTGCAGAGAGGGAGTCACACAGGCCGTGGCCATGACGAAGCAGGCATCAGGGCTTCGCCCAGGGCAGCCAGTAGGCTCTGGGGGGAAGGGGACACTTGCTCGCTGGTGCTGGCAGCTTCATTCTCCAGAAAGAGGGAGTTTGCTGTCAAGGGGAGGAGGGCAGTGGAAGGGGCCTGCCTTTCCCTTCTCTCCCTTCTCTCCTTGGACGGCACACACAGAGCCATCTCCGCCATCTGCCCACAGCCTATAATTCCGCCGCCAGCTGCACCGAGTGCTTGACTGCTCTGATTGTGGGGAGGGTAGATTATGGAGCGAAGAGCAGTGATTGGCAGGTGCCCCGTGGCAGAGGCAGGCTCCACAGACCCCCGTGCTGCCTCTGAGCTCCTCTTGCCCTCAGCCTCCTCCTCCTCCCAGAGTCATCCTTTACCTTCACTATCCTCCAACTGTGACATGGACATGAGGGGTCAAAATGCAGGTTCTGATTAAAATGCAGATTCTGATTCAGTAGTTCTAGGAGGGCCTGAAATGGTGCATTTCAAACAAGTTCCCAGGTGATGCTCTCTTTTGGCTGCCTGTCTGGGGACCACACTTTGAGTAACAGTCTCCAGAGCGTACAGTGCTTTTCCACATGTCTGAGCTCCCTGGGCTCTCGTAACAGCCCTATTGTAAGATGGTGAATAAGAGCATAATTGCTATTATGCTCAGTGCTTTGAAGCAAGGCGCCATGCTAAGCACTTCGTAAATCTTATCGCATTCAATCCTCACAACACCTCTGCAAAAGAGCTCTTTCCTATAATTTACTGGTGAAAAAAAGCTGAGGTTCTGAGATGATTAAGTCACTTGCCCAAGGTCACAAACCTAATGAGTGGTAGAGCTGGAATTTGAATCCACAGCTTCTAATTCTACCCCCTTCTCTTATCCACTTAAAAGTTGACTCTTAAGTAACGGTCAAGGGGCCAAGCTTGTGCCTGAGTACAGCAGAATGCCCAAGGGCATGGAGCCTGGATGCAGAAGGCTTTGATTTGAATCCCAGCTTTGTCATTTGCTAGCTCATGTGCCCTCTCTAACTCAGTTTCTTCATCTGTGAAATGAGAGTAATACTAGTCAAATTATTGTGAGGATTCGATGCCATTGTATATAGAGAGTACTTAGAGAAGTGCCTGGCACAGTATAAGCAATCATGATTGTTATTATTTGTGAAATGGGCATGTCAATACTAAAAATAATAACTAACACTCAAGTACTTGGCATATAATAACTCACTTAATTCTCTTAATACTCCTATAAATTAGGTTTAATATCAATCACATTTTATATATGAGGAAGCTGAGACAGGAGGAGTTTAAATGACTTGCTCATAGTTGTGTGGTTAAAAAGTGGTGGAGCTGGGATTTGAACCCAGACACCAACACCTGTTGACATATTGCTTAAATATTTACCATGTGCCAGACACTTTTGTTGGCACTGGAAATACAACAGGGAACAAATCAAACTCCTAGTTCTCCTGGAGCTGACATTCCAGTTGTTCCAGAATAACACCATCCAAAAAGCCCTCGGCACACAGCTTGGCACGTGGCAAAGCCCCCAGTAAGTCTTAGCTCTGGTTATCCTCACTTACCCCCTTGCACAGGGGCAATCACAGCCTTTGTTCCCACAGAGCCCACCTGTGGCTCCAAAATCTGTCTCAAGACAGCACTCCAGCAGCCTCTGCCAAACCATCAGGTTTGCATGGAGACGGAATCTGTGGCAGCTCTGAGTCACGGTGTTGTAGTAGAACTCAAACATATGTTTCTGACCCCAATCCCTGTGCTTTTCTCACAACATCATATCTGCTGGATTGAAAGAAGCTTGAGGCCAGCGACTCCGAATGTCCTGTTCAACATTCCAGCACCCAGCAAGGTCCCCAACACAGAGCAGACATTCAAGTCTGCTGCTGCTCCTGAACGAGTGGGTGGGTGACTACATGCATGAATGAATGTGTCTTGCCGAGGCAGTGCCTACCTCAAATATCTTTTCCTACGGTTTTGCCCTAATACTCCAACATCCTCACTTTTTGGGTCAATCTTTTGCATTTTGTTGCCCGTTTGCAGTGAAGTACCCTGAAAATCAGAAGAAAGCGAATGCGTGCGTACTGCTGGGGTTCTGAGACAGCACAGCCCCCCTTTCCAGAGAAAATTTCTTTCAACCCTAAAGTTTTTCTTGATTCTAATTTTTTGCATCTACACAATTTATCGGTGTTTGTTTCCATCATTTACTTAAATGATGTTCCTAATAACACACTACTGAGTAAAACTAATGCATCCTGCCGAGCCCCTCTTGGGGTACATGTATCCCACACAGAATTTGGCACGAACCCGTTTCACCACTTTGCGCTTTGGGATGGATTCGTTTTAAATGGCTATCTAGGAATTGGCACCGGTGGCGGGATTTTGATGGGTTTGGGGCATAGCGTTCAGGAAGGCAGACTTGGAGGAGCACACAGGGCAGGGTCCTTTGGCCCAGGGAAGGGGAAGAAGGAGGAAGAGGAAAGCCAGACAAGCCTCAACATTGCACAACTCGGCCAAACACAGCTTTGGAGCTCAGAGGGCCGGGTGGCAGTAGGAGGCAGCAGGAGGATGGGACTGGGGTAAGAAGGAGGCTGTGTGGGAGCGAGCTAAGGAGCCCAGATTAGGCAGGGTGGTGGGGGAGAGAGACCTGCCAACAGCACCCCGACTCCCTCATTCTCACGGCGTGACCGGGGCCACGTCTGATCAAGGACTGGCTGTCTGCAAGCAGCCCTGGTGCCCCGTGACATCGAGTCGGGCTGATAATCCCTCTAGGCTTGCCCGGGCCCCAGGTCTTTCGCTGGAGGAGAGGGCGGAGGGGGCAAGGTGAAGGGGGAGCACGGGCCTCCCTCCCACTCAGACCCGGAGCCGTTTTCCTGCCACCGGGCAAGCCCACTGCCCAGCAGTCCCCTGCAGCCCCCGCAGAAAACCTCGCTGCAATTCCCGCTTTATGGCCTCAGCCAAATGAAGCGCAAACTTAACTACATCACCTCCCCAACAGGATGGGGGAGGGCGCGGCCTGCTGGGCTGCTTCAGCCCCCTAATCTAATCACTGGCGTGGGTCATTTCAATTACGGACACCAGAGTGTGCTGGGGGGCGGCTGCTCATAAAAGCCTCCATGCTGTTGCTCAGCTAATTATGAAGCTCTTACCGACTCGGTAGGTAAATAACTCAGGCAGGAGAGGCGCTGGCTGCTGAGATGGAGCCTGAGCTGGAACGGGCCAGGGTAGACCGAGCCTGCCGGGGAGGTGACCAAGGTGGGGCTCTGGGGCGCAGGAGGGGCTGCGGGGAGGGACGCACCGCCTTCGCCAAAGGAACATGCCGTGGGGTGATCGTGCGAAAGGCACCGGCCGAGGGACCCCTTCCCTAAAGTCTCAAACTCTGAAACCCAAGTTTTCTGGAAGCCTCAGAGTTGTCTGAACTTCAGAGCTGCTGGGCAGGGGGAAATTTTAAACCCCAGCGCTTTCTGGGGACCTTATCTTTAGATATGTAACTAGGTCCCTGAGGAGTGAGAGGACCTGGGGCGGCCAGGGGCTGTGCTGAGGAGTGGACTGACTGTCTGGGGCTGGTTCCCCTGAGGGCAGCTCTGGTTTTCTTCCTGGTTCTGACCCATGCAGCCTGACACTGCGGCCTTGGGCGACCCGCTGTGTCATCCTTACTCTGCCATGACTTAGTAGGAGGTGAGAGGCCCAGCTTCCTTCTCCACCTTGCCCCGTTCCTCCAGGATGACTAGAGGCGGTGAGGAGATCGTGGGAGGAAATGGGACTCTCTGCTACCCAATTGCTGGCAGCACAAAAGTCTGAGGTTAGAGGAGAGCATCGGAGCAGCACTGGAGGCTCTGCTGCGACTTGACCGTGAGCTGAAGGGTGCCTGGTTGGCCCGGGGCTGCGCGTGCGGAACTAACTCCGCATTGCGGCTGTCGGTGAAGTCTGCAGAAGTGAGGCTCTGCTTTCTTGGTGAGTGCCGAAACGACCCAGGTTCTGGAAGCAGCAGACGGTAGGAGCATTCACAGCAGAGAAAACCCCATTTTTGCTCAGTTGCCTTCCTCTATGAAACAGGAATAATGAAATATATAAACATTGGGGGTGGGGGGGCTAGGCAAATCTGCTCTGTAAAGAAGGGCCGCTGGCATCCTCCCATCGCAGGTGCTGCTAGTCCCGGAGGAGGCGTGCGGCGTCCCTTGTTGAGGCCCTTGCTTCGGATGCAGCCCTGGCACTGGGCCTCAGGAAGAATTCCTGGCCGCCATGTTGAAACGAAGGAGCCCACACTGCGGCCCACCTTGGCGGCCAGGCTGTGCTCCTGAAGGGAAGCTTCGTAGAGGCCGACTTAAGGAGCCTAGAGATGTTGTCCGGGGAGGCAGCGAAGGTGAGTTGTGTGGGAAATAGAATGGAAAGTCCCTTCGGCAGCCTCCACTATTCGGCATGAGATGGCTTCAGTTCCTGGCCTCTGGAGTCTGGAATAAATGCACTGCAGGGGAGAACCAGAGCCCACAGCTAGATCCTGATAGAGAAAGCTGCTAGTGAGACCTCACACCAAAGACTCAAGGCAGGAAGCCACTTGCTGATAGCAGGCAAGACAACTTTATTTTGGAAGCATTATTTACTTTTCAACATGCTTTTTGATATATTACTTTATTTTGATCCTGATAACTCTGTGATATGGGCAGATAAGTAAAAACAACCCACTGTTAAATAGGGTAAATTGAAGCTCTGAGAAGTTAAGCTCAAGGTCCCCTGGCTAGATAGTGATGGAACCAAGACCCAAACCAGGTCTCCCAACTCAGTCTGGTACTTTCTCCAAGACATGGTTGGGAAGGAGGGAAACCCCGTGGTGGTGATCCACTGTGGGCCTTTTCCACCTCTAATAAAAGGGGAAGTGGAGAAAGCCAAGATCAACTGAGAGCCTGAGCAGGCCAAGGCAGAGGAGGCCAGTAGCTGAGTGGAGGAAGTGAGGAGGGAAACAGGTGGAGGTTTGCATGGACACTTCCTGTTCACAAACTTCTTATGCTCCTCATTTCATTAACAGCAGCAGTGGAATTTCATGGACAATTGGCGTTGAGCACTAACTGGGAGGTAATGAGAGAGGGAGGATGCAGGTAAAAGCTGTTTAAATTTAAATTCTTTCTCTTTGGAGGGATGGAGGGGGGCAGATTTTTTTAAAAGGCAATTTTAGTGCAGGAAAAAGTTCTAGCAAACAGCTTTGGATTCTTGTGTCCTCTGCCAGCAGCATTAGGACCAACCAACAGTGTTCTACCCACCAAACTCATGCGGGCAGCCCTGGCTGAGGGTGGAGGGATGTGAGGGACAGGGTGTCTGGCTTTGGGTAGCTTTCATCCCTCGGGCTTGGGAAAACACGCTAGAAATGTGTCCATCATTGGCGCTGAGCTAGAAGGAGTTGCTCGGCAATAGCTTTTGTAGGGTCACCATGTGCAAAACTGTATGGACTTGGGCCTCCATGGGGGATGAACTAGAAATAGAAATCAGGATTGCTATTTCTAGGAGTGCGTGGTCTATTTGGGGGAGGCAAATCACAAATACGCTTAAAAAGGAGGACACAAAACATCCAAAGGGAGAAGAATATCAAGCAGTGTAAGACTAAAGATAGGTACAGGGTTATTGGGTGAGAAGGGTGGAGGGGAAGGCTGAGAGAGAGTGGGCACACACATTGGCAAAGCAGAAGAGTATGTCAGGCAGGAGAGGAAGGCAAGCAGGAAACAGCGAGGAGTGAAGGAAGACAAATGCAAGGGGAAGGAAACATGGAAGGCTTGAATTCTAATCTTAGAAGTCAGATTATGAGACTACAGGAACTGCCATAAAACAGGCTAATTTTGAAGATGACTCTGGCTGCTGATGAGTCAGAAGCTGATTTGTTACCCAAGTCCCAGGTGGCCAGGCTGTCCTCTTCTGGAAGAGTAATTGTGACCAAAGATGGGGAAGCTAAGGAGCCATTGGGACAGTGGACTGTACCTTTCTTGAACCCGAGGACCATGAGTTTTGCCCAGCCCAGCCTCAGTGCCTTACACCTGGTGTAGGTTTATTAAATGTTGTCCTAGCTTGGACCTGGGAGCCTTAGTTCCTGGGTTTCCTCCAACGGTAAGGAGGCATGGGTAAGATGGACACAGTGGGCTCCATGGGATAATGGGAGCAAGCACGTGAGAAGGATGCAAGGATGATGGGACTTTTCTGTTCCAGTAGGTACAAGGCTGACTGTGGGGATTAAGTCTAGAAAAGAAGGATCCGTGAGTGACTTATCTTTGTGTACCTAACATAACACTTAGGGCTTAATCGATACTCAGTAAAGGTTTTGCTGAATGGCTGAATAAATGACCAAGATGGGACTGGGAAGTGGAATGATCTTACACTCTTTAAAAAGCAATTTAAACACACACATGTCCTTGTATGCACTAGACATTTTCTGAAAGGTTGGATAAGAGGTTGCCAGTAGGGTTACTTTTGTGGAGCGAGCTAGGCTAAGAAGGGAGGCTTGCTTTTCCTTGTGTACCTTGTACTATGTACACATTTGCATCATGAATGCATTGCTCCTGGGTTATTCAGTAGCTCGTTAGGTGTGAGTACATTGAGTGGAAAGATTTTTTACCTACTGTTCCTCTCCCTCCAATCTCCCCACGAGAAAGTTTCAGCCTTCCCTCAAGTGCTGTAACATCACAGTGATTGACACTACCAATTTCCACCTTCACAAGCCGCTCCACAGCCCCCAGAGGGAGCACAGGGTGACAGCATAGAGCCCCAGCATGACCAGGTAGCTTCGAAAGAGCAGTTGGTCAAAGCGGTACAGGAGGGCGAGCCACGCGACATCCTTTTGGTCAGCTTGGTCCTGAGCCTGGAGGTAGCTGCTGATGGATCGAAGCTGGGACCAGACTTCCTTCAGGGCCCCTGGCTGGGCATGGTACTCTTGACAGATGGGGGTCTCTAAGGGATAGAGGAAGACACCCCAGATGAGTCAGGGGTTCCCAAGGCCCACCTGGGCTTTCCATTGAAGCCAGAGGCCTCATCCTTCAAGGAAGTTGTGGGGGAAAGTAGGTAGCAGGTTGGGTTTGGGTTGGGGACTCTCGCTCCTGCTGAGGAAACAGAGGCAAGGCTGTGCCGAGGGAGCCTGGAGAAGGTGGCAGAGCCGTGCTGCGTAACTAGGGCGTATCTAGGCCAGAGCCATCTGGGAGGTTTTCTGAGCTGGAGGATTCTTATACTTTTTTACATTTGGCATCTAGAACCTAAGTATACAGCCGATCCTCATTGTTTGTGGATTTCATATTCGTGAATTTGCCTACTCTTTAAAATGTACTTGTAACCCTAAAATCAACATTTGTGATACTTTGTGGCCATTCGCTGACATGTGCAGAGTGGTAAAAATTTGAGTTGCCTGGTGCTCATGTTTTTGCTGAGGTCAAACAAGGCGTCACACTGCCTTCTTGTCTCAGCTCTCCTATTCTAAACAAGGTCCTTCCACGGGATAGTTAGTGCCACATTTTACCCATCGGTGTGCTTTTGTTTGGTGATTTTGCTGTTTAAAGTGACCCCCAGGGTACTGCAGCGCCAACTAGTGTTACTAAGCTCAAAAGGGCTGCTGTGTGCCTTACAGAGGAATATGTGTGTTAGATAAGCTTTGTTCAGGCACGAGTTACAGTGTTGTTGGCTGCAAATTCAATGTTAATAAATCAATAACATACATTAGATAAAGTGTCTTTAAACAGAAATACATGTAAAACATGGTCTTGTATTGATCAGTTGACAGAGGTCTTGTGACGGGAGGCTCGCAGGACCCTAAGCGTGTGTGTCCCCGGGGGAGAAGGGGTTCAGAATACACTCGTTCAGGGTCTGTGGGGACCTTACAGAGCCTAACCACTGCAAACACACACGCACGCGCACACACACGCCAGCACTCTACTACTCTGTAGTTAATGGCTCAGCCACTTTAGGTAATTGGTTGTAACTGGAAAATAAAACAAGCTAAGAGCAGCTGAGGGCCTGACCTCTAGGCTAAAATTAGGCTTTCTGGAAAGCCAGCCCGGAGGAAGGCTTCAGTCCCAAGAGAGGTGATGTAAACTGCGGCACAGAGGCTAAGAGGCAGGTGTGCTGAATTTTTCACACAGCCTGATGCCTGGCCTGCGCCCCAGAAATGGGCTCTGATGCCGAGGACGGGAATGCAGGGCAGGGTAGGCACCCCAAGGCTTCTCACAAACCTGTTACCCCATCGGCATCGGTGCTTCCTCGAAGGCACAAGAGGGCCCGCTCCTGCCCGCTGCGCTGCTCGTCGTGGAGGGCTTTGACCAAGAAGATGGACTTGGATAGGCTGAGGACCAAGAAGGCCATGCAGACTGTGAAGAAGAGCCCTGAGAGAAGGAGCCAGAAGGGGCGGCATTAGCTCGAGTCTCGGGGCCTCTCCCTCCAAACTGAATCGCGGCCTCAGGTCTCGGTAACGCAGGATGCTGCGTGCCTACCGATCAGAGGGGTGCCCACGGCACTCCTCGGCACCTCGTCGGACATGTTGCCCCTGAAGACGGTGTAGCCCACCAGCACGCTGGTCTTGAACACGATCCTGGCTCGGCAGTTGGGCGGCAGGTAGAAGCTCCCCAGGTCCACGAGCATCAGGAAGAGGCTGGGGATCAGCAGGCTCACCACGTAGGCTGTCGGGCGCCTGCGAATCACCACCTGGCCGGGGACAGGACTCTGCTGAGAAGAGGGGCCAAGCCGACGGACGAAGGTTTTGCCAAACACATAACTCAGAGTCCTCCCTGAAATCCCTGCATTTTTGCATAATGTGAAAAATCTATGTTGTTTTTTTATTATTAAACTTTTAATTTTGAAATAATTTCAAACTTACAGGACAGTTACAAATATACTACTATGTAATTTACTTTAGATGGTTATTTTGTGGTTTAGGAAATAGGAAAAAAATCCTGTAAGCATTTACTTAGATCTAATAATATTATTACTAATATTGTTTTAATCATTACAGTAATAAAAAATAAGCCACCTTTATTTACCACTTGCTGTGGGCCAGGCACTGGATGAAACATTTTATAGACTATCTTATTTGATCGTCACAACAACTCTAAGGACTGTGTATTATGTCCACCTTACAAACAAGGAAACTGAGGTTCCAAGAGGCTCCAGAGCATGTCCAAGCTCATGTAGGTGGTAAGTCTTGCACAAAGTCCTTCATAGCAAGCTCTTATGCAGTATATTGTATGGGTGTCTGGCTGTCCGTGGTTCAGTCCTATCTCTCTACTTGGAACACGAGCTCTTTAGCACATGTGTATCTGACAGGAAACAATGGCACGATTCAGTTGGGAAATTTGAAGAGGGTTTGGTAAGGAGGCTGTCTACAAGGTGTGGGCTGGGTGTGGTGAACCCCAAGAAGGAGGGCAGTGCCCACGGGCTTCTGAGGGATTGGCTGAGCTCTTTCTACTCTTACACCTGAGGGGTCAAGAAGAGTGGGTCTCTGAGACAACAACTAACAAAACGATGATGAAACGATGGACAAGCCCCAATCTAAAAAACAGGGGGAATCTACAACTGCAAGCAAAACAGTTTCTTCCATCTGCCCCATAATATCTAAGCCTCTTCTCAATCCATGTCAGTCAGAGTGGACATCATCCAAAATTCCTCAATATTGATAATGAACAAACATAAGGGGGGTGGAGAGGGTTACCATAGACCAACATAGATTTATTATTATTGCAGGTATTATCATGTGGTAACGGAAGAACTTGTGACATTGATATAATGATAGCGGCTACCAGAGGTTCAGAGGGGATGGGGAGGGATAAATAGGTAGAACACAGGGGCATTTTTAGGGCATTGGAATTGTTCTGTATGTTACTATAATGACAGATACATGACTTATACGTTTGTCAATGTCAGTGTGCCACGCAAAGTGTAAACCATAAACTATAGACCTTGATTAGTAGCAGAGCTTCAATTTTGTTTGTCAATTGTAACAAATGTACCTCACTAATGTAAGATGTGAATAGTAGGGAAAAATGTGTATGTGGGTGGGTGGGATTCCCCTATACTTTTTTTTTTATGGAGATACTAGGGATTAAACCTGGGACCTCATACATGGGAAGCAGGCGCTCAACCACTTGAACTATATCCGTTCCCCCCCCAATACTTTTTTTTTTATATATATTTTAAAAGATGCTTAGATTACATAAATGTTATA